>JBAMJV010008143.1:0-162893 GCA_037951105.1 Echinarachnius parma
ATGGATGAAAACGCATTCCAAATTGATTTGAGAGTAAATTAAGATCAATTTAGGATGAATTTTTAAAAGAATAATTTTAGAATATAACAAGAGTTTACATAACAAATCTTGATTTTCTTGTAATTCTGTTACGCACACACATAACTTCAGGATTTGTTCTGGTCCTTATGTAAGAGCTTGTGATGAACAATGCATACACATTCTTTACTAATGACTATAAGCAGAAAAGCAGAAAAATGTAACCAAGAAATTGCATTTTCATGGGTGGATTTCACAGGCGTAGTTCCGTTACAGTGACATTCGTTTGTCTTAAGGTAATTTCAGAGGTTAAAATAGATCATTTCTGGAATAAAAGATGTACCAAATTCAAGTTTGTAACTGAAATGATAAGTTTTTATTACCAATGAAGAATTTTTTGTGGTAGCTTTTGCAGAAAATCATTACATAGTTAGTGTTGAATGAAAGACCCCTTTCCGTTATGATTGTAAATTGGTCTCTGGACGCTACAGTGTTATAGATTTGTAACAATCTTGGGTTCTGTTGTACCTCTAGTCTAGTACCCCTGCCAGTTATTAAAGTTTTAAAAACTGTGAAAGTGAAAGGAATTTTAAATATGATTAAGAAAACAGAGCTAAAAATCACTTATTTGTCATTCTGTAACAGTGGAATTACCCATTCACAATGCATTTCCATTCACACAGATTTCCAATATTCAGGAAGTTTACGAGGCTTTATAGCATTGAAAGTTGAATGATTTGACCCGTTTGTGATTTGTAATTGTTTAAATGTTGCTTGATATTGATTATGTGCAGTTATTTAGCATTTCACATAATGTAGTACATTTTTTTTTCACAATTTAGCCATTTTTCTTGAAGTAAAGGAAAAATTCTAAAAAGTTGCTTTTTTTTTCTTCAAATATGGTTATTATTGTCAAATTATTGATTTTTGAAAAGTATTGAAGCTAAAATGTGAATTCTTTGTTGTTCATGTACCGATTTGTGGAAAATTGATTTCACTGCTTAAGTTGTGTAATTCCGTTACACACATTAGTGGACATAGTTCCTAGGATTTTTCTTTCATTAAATTGATGCAATCCTTTTTAATTTCTTGCCTACTAATATGAAGCTGAACATAAACCGAAATAAAGCTGGATTTTAGCAATATTTTTTTCAAATTTCACTCTTATTTGTATTTTGGCCATATTTTCATTTATTTTACACATAACAAGTTCAAAAATTGCTTTACAGATATGTCAAATTATGGTTTATATTCAAGTGCTAGATAGCCTTGATGTTTGCATTAGCATGTAAGAAAAGTTGAGTGCAAAATAATTGAGTTTTCCTTGTAACTTTCAGAGATGTAATTCCGTTACAAATTTGTGTAATTCCGTTACAGTGGTCTTTTTTCAAAAAAGTGAATTTGTGAACTTATCATTGTGTTGTTTATGCACGTACTTGTTCCAAAATGAAGTTGACATTATCAAGATAGAAAAAATACATAAAATCAGTTTCAAAGTGTCTTATATTTCAGAGAAACTCAACGCAAACTTGTAGCAAAAAAAAAACTCCATTCTCCGGTAATTCCGTTACGGTCACACATATTGGTTCTAGTGTGCAACAACACATGGAAGATATAAAACCATTTCCCTATCATGTTGTAGCCTGGTTACCCGTGCAACTTATATAAGTATCAAAATTTACTTAAGTCATGAGAATATCGCGCAGGGAATGAAATAATGAGCAAAAAACGTCTCTGAATGTAATTCCGTTATGGTGGAATTGCCCACATGTCAACAAAGTTACTAGATCCCTTTAATCCTAAATATTTAGAAGTAAGCAGGTATTAGTACATTTCTGTTCAGGCAAGTAAAATGTGAAAGTTTATGATTAAACTTGCCCGTTCAGGCCGGTAGAGAAAAAAGTTAGTGCGGATTTAATTGCCATCTAGGTGAAATTACTCTAATAATTAACATTCCCCATCAGTACGAAGTTCATGAGCTACAAATGTAAGCTAATTTGCTGCTAAATTTTTTTTTTTATTGCTGTATGTGTGTTCGGGAACATGACACATCATCCATGAATGTATTTTATTGTGTTTGCCTAGAGTGCATTGATCATCAGAGTTGAACAGATTTGATGAAGAAAAGTTACTGTAGTACATGTGCCTATTTATTTTGACCTTCTAGTTTGTAGTAAACACAATTAAAATGTTAAATATGATTTTTGATCCTGTGTACTTGAAACCGCTTGTCATCAATTTAGATGGCACCAGCAAGCCCTGAATTTGTAATTTAAAAAGTAATTGCTGAACTAAAAAAAACAAATTATTAACTACACAACATGACCCTGCAGCAAAAATGTACATGTACAGTATATATTCATTTCATGAATTGACTAGATTCAGCCAGTTTCAGGTTACCTACATGTAGATGTAAGTTTTCACTAAGACTTTCGGTTATGATTTATGTAGAACTTTGTAACCATTGATGAGTGCAAGATATATCTTCCTAGAATCAGGTCACACTTTCTGTACATGTATATTATGTTGCATTTTAATTTTGTTTGATAAAATAAGAAAAGTTTGTTCTTGTTGCGCCTATTTATTTTGACCTTCTAGTTTGTAGTAAACATAATCAAAAATATTGTGTTTCTTCCCCCTGTGTTCTTGAAACCGCTTTTCATTAATTTGGATGGCCCCATTAAGCCATGAATTTGTCATTGAAAAAGTAATTGCTGAACTCAAAATTGCAAAACTATCAAATGTGTAATAACATGATCCTGCAACAAAATGTACATGTATATAAACAGTGTAATACATTATCATGTATTTAAGCAGTATAATACATAATCATTTATTTAAGCAGTATAATACATTATCATGAATTGACTAGTTTCAGGTTACCTAGATTAAGTTCGTGCGAGGTTGGTTAATATGATTCAAATAAAGAACTTTGTCACCTTCAATAAGTGTAAGATGATACACTGTTTATTCCTAGAATCAGGTAATACTTTCTGTATGTATGCATGGTATAGTTTTTATTAGGGATCTTGTAACTTTGTTGTGATGTGAAAGTGATGCATGGTTGGTAAAATGTATGGTTTTGTGCTTTGATGTGTCCAGTCGAGTATTGTGTGAAAATGGAACATTAAAGGGGTAGTTCAGTTTTGGTATAGAGGGTGCTGCACGAAATAATTTTTTGTGAGATAATGAAAAACTGACTGTAAAGGCACAAATAATTTTTTTGTGAGATAATGAAAAACTGACTGTAAAATTTGAAAGAGCATACAAATTTAATGGCAGAATAAACTTTATTTGATCAAAATCGGATTAGAAATGGCTGAAATATCAATAAATATAATCAATCGGAATAAATCTGGGGCCCAGATTTATTCAATAATTTTTTTAAAAATAAAAAAATGCTTTAAAAAAAAACTATTTAAAAACCTCTTTTGACATTTTTAAAAAGAATTGTATGTACATGTAAACATTTTATGTATTTTGTTAATCTTGTGTCAAGATATCGCCTGGCCAGACAATATAAATTTTACAACTATGAGAGCATTCGAAAGGGAATGATTCTCATTTCACATGTTTTATTCAATGACCTTTCAAATGGAATTATAACCAACCAATTTAATGTCATGCAAGGAGCATTTCGGGAAGTACCAATACTCAAGTGTACCAGCGAAAAAATTAATATTTTTATTTCGGGGCTCCTTTTCAGGGGCTACTTTTCCAACTTTCGGGGGCTACTTTTATCATCGCGGGGGCTACAAATTTCCGGGCTCTTTTTTTGAATTTCAGGGGCTACTATTAAGCTCTAATGCTGTAAGTGATCATCTTTAAGCATTTGATCACGATTTTTTTTTCGGGGGCTACTTTTTTTTTGCGGGGGGGCTATTGGGCATTTCGGGGGCGAATTCGCCCGCCGCCCCTGTATATTTTTTTTTGCTGAAGTGTACCTTTAAGTTTTGTGGATTAGGACAATGTTACTTGATCCCTTTGATATATATATACTTTTATTTTCTGTTGTAATAGGAAGTGGTGAGGAGACATCAATAGTATGAACTCTACATACTGTATGCTTGTACACGGATGCAGGGGAACATTTAATCATGCACATTCTAAATACTTCAGTTGTGGTTACGTTTCTGACTTCCTTGTTCGGAAAATAAATTATGTATACGTACTGGTATGCAATATGAGCTGTAATTTCCACAAATACGTGTACACTGTATAAATTTGTGTGTGTTCTAAGAACAAAAGAGATTACTTGTTTCATTATCGAGTACTTTCCTAAACTTTTTTATGTATACCTAGACACTGTCTAATTCATTAAAGGGACTTAGTAACATTGTCCAAATTCTTAACAAAAAAAAGCATGGGACAGGTTTCGGTTTTTCAAATTTCCCTTTCGTTAAAAAGATATTTACGATTGAAGTGTACAGATGTCAAATTATCCAACGGAT
This sequence comes from Echinarachnius parma, assembly GCA_037951105.1. Classification (NCBI taxonomy): domain Eukaryota; kingdom Metazoa; phylum Echinodermata; class Echinoidea; order Clypeasteroida; family Echinarachniidae; genus Echinarachnius; species Echinarachnius parma. The sequence goes on from JBAMJV010008143.1 coordinate 4,470, forward strand.
CGTCAGAACCGCCTGCTGGCCCTGGGCCAGTGAAATTGCACTTGGGGCCAGCAAAAATGTATAAAAGTCATATTTCGGTGGCCCGATCAAGCATGCAGATTTTCAACCCGACATTGACAAAATGAAAAAATCTTGTTTTCTTTTATGTCATGCTTCATCTGTAATCATCGGCTTGATTGGGAAAGAGTGATATTTTGAATCGTAAAAAGCTTACTCATGAAACACAATTTTGGGGCCAGTAAATTTTCTTTCGGGCCACCAGAATAGGGGAAGAAACTATTTCACTGGCCCGACTGGGCCACTGACTAAAAACGTGAGTGTGGAGCCCTGATATATGAGTGTCAAGTTGGACAATATCCTTTAGTGGCTGACAATGCAGGAATAAGAATATGCTTTACATTCACAACATAGTATTAATACATTTCCTTGGGGGGGGGGGGCAATATTGAATTGATAACATCTGCATTTAATAACTATTAAAGATTTGTTTTTGCTTTGGTCATTGAAAAAAAATGTATGCAAAGTAAATTAAGAAAACTAAAAAAAGAAAAAAGAAGTGATTTTAAACCTCATTTTGTTTGTATAACCCGTTACCTTCGAAATTCTAGAATCTCCATAGACTTTGTACACAACCCACTTGGTTCCCGTAGTCATTGAAAACAAAAATTATACATGAGAAAATATTACTACTCAATACTCATAGTTATTTAACCTTATTATGTGTATTTGTTTGTTTCTACCATCAGGAGAGGCACAAACCAAAGATGTATCGGAGAGACGAACGAGGTCTTGTCCCATCCAGGAGACTCCTTCTGTTGTTAGCAGTTCTAGCAGGTGCGTATGGTCACTGTCAACTAGTGCTGTAACAGGGCAATTCCAAGCAAACGTTTATAATAAAATGTCACAATTTTACAACAAATAAATCCTTTTGGCATTTGATTCACTCAAGACCTTCTGGTCTTAGCAGTTCTTGCAGGTTCGTATGGTCACTGTCAACTACTGTAGTAATGTAAGGCAATTCCAAGCAAATAATTATAATAAAATGTCACAATTTTACAACAAATAACACCTTTTTGGCATTTGATTCACTCAACATTTCAACATTCTCATTATTGTAAGTACCAAAATGCTTGCATTATGAATTCAAATTTTTGGCAATTGGACGGTGAATTTTTGGTAACACTGATGCTTTGCTTGGAATTGCCCTGTAGTAAATAGGTTAAACTGTCAAATTGTGTTTTTAAAATTTATTTTATAAAATGTCACAATTCTACCATAAAATAACCCCTTAAGTAGCATTTGAATCCTTAAAATAAAATGTGCACATTATAGTAAGTACTGAAATACTTGCAGTAGCCATATCAATTAACCCTAGGAAAAAGAATTCCCTGTTAAAATTATAGTGATTAGATTCATATCATCTCCAGAATGTAACTTTTGTAGCCATAAAGATCAAACTATGAGGCCTTTTTTTTTAGTGGAAAAGCCCAAAATCATTCTACATGTAAGAGAGGAGATTTTAAAAAGGACCCCAAATGTTGAATTTACACATTTGTTGACAGGAATATTCATAAACACCAAAGAACCTAAAACTTGCCAGTTTACTGTGCTTGTTTATATTTTAAAGTGCCAGAATAGTGCCCAAATGTTGCTATCACCATACAACATTTCTACCAAACCAGAAATACAGATCTGAAATATATTATACATGTATCAATGTAGATTTCAAGAAGGAATGATTTAGGGGGATTAAGGGGGTATAGAAGAACCCAAAATTTACAATTTGCATTTAAATATTATTCCTAGAATTCATTTTGATTCAGCCTATATATGGGTTATGGTACATTAAATCACCTTGCATGTTGCAGTCACCATTTCCACCGAACCATGGCCGTCTCAGATGAAATAGAGTAAGACGCAATGCATGATGGGATGCGCTGCTTGAACTTCCTGTATAACTGCATGTTAGGCATGCTTGCTATGATGGCTATTGCACAGCGAAAAAATTAATATTTTTATTTCGGGGGCTCCATTTTCGGGGGCTACTTTTCCAACTTTCGGGGGCTACAAAGTTCCGGGCTCTTTTTCGAATTTCAGGGGCTACTAATAAGCTATAATGCTGTAAGTGATCATTTTATAAGCATTTTATCACAATCCAAACAGAATAATCCCACAAAAAATCCAGAAAATCCAAAAAAAAAAAAAAAAAAAAAAAAACTTTTTTTTTTTTTCTTTTTTTTTCGGGGGCAAATTATTTTTTTTCGGGGTCGAATTCGCCCGCCGCCCCCGTGTATTTTTTTCGCTGCTATTGCAGCTGAATTGATTTTTGTTGGATTGACTTTGTGAAGTTTTATACAGAGTCAACCCTTTCATGACTGGTCTGCAAAACTACCTTGGCTGGAACATGTGACTGGCTAAAACCCGGCACTTGTCGGTAAATTCAGGTTTCGAAGAAATGGGCATTTTAAGTTCATACAACTCGTGTAAAAGACCTATGATTGTAAAATTGAAACAATCATATCTCCGCCAATTATTGCTTGTGGTGAGGCCTTTGTAATGGTATGAACATCTACATTTAGATTTTTACCGACAAGTGCCGGGTTTTGCTATAGTCGGTCACATATATGAAAAGTGCATGTTATACTCAAATTGAATTAGACCGTCAATGGGTTAATTACTTCTGACTGGATTTTCTTTCTCACTTATTTTGATTTTGATGTTACATTGACCATTCACATTACTTTTATGCTACTGGTCACGGGCGTAGACATGTCATTGATACCCATTCAACTGGGGGGGATGATCTATTCATCCATCCCCCCCAGTTGAATAGGTATTACGTAACTCGCTACGCCCGTGCTACTGGTTATGAGCGAGTTGTGCATCAATTTTTATGCAAGGTTTATTTTGCAAAAAAACACAAATATGATATGCCCTCTTTAAGTTAAGCCTCTTACTCTTGAGTGGGTTTAATAATGGTTTTAGCATTGCGGCATCCAGGGAGAAGTTCATATTAAAAAAAAAACAACAAAAAAAAACATTTTGGTGGCTGTCAATTTGTACATGTAGGTGAATATCGTTGGTTGAAAATGAGAGGGGCACTTTAAAAAAAGTCACCTTTCCCTTTCTCAGAGTTAATCATGTTTAAAGTTGAGCAGCCAGATTTTTGCTCTTTTTTTTTTGAGAGTCAATATACAATGTACATGTAGGGTCTAAATTTTTTGATCCTAGCAGAATATTCTTCAGAGGCTAAATGACCTCTGAAGTCTGAAGTCCATTTATTTTTGATAAATATTCCCCAAATTATGAATATGATTATTATCTGAAAATATGCCATTCTTGTCTACACCCGACCATACGTTAATTTAAAAATGAAGGGCGATGTTAAGTTGTTTTGCTGCATCCTGCCTCATCTTCTAGTATGTTGCATCATGGGACAAAAGCATGATTGACCTAAAACCCAAACTTAGACCGCAGAGAAAATTTGTTTTAAAGATGAAGACCAGTTTTGGAAACGCTCCCCCTACCAAAAAATGAAATGGAAGCTCTTATTACCAATCATGTGAAAGAATATGTTTTTTACTATAAATACGGGATGATACAAATTTTGCCTGGAAACCGCCTACTAATTGATATATTTGGTAAATTATCATGATATCGATCCGGCCCAGCTAGATATCTCGCCGATGGTCGTATGGTTGATACAGCCACGTGCGATGCGTGTAAATCCTATGGCAAATGCGCACATGATAATTCGCCCAAGCAAATCGCTCGAACGAGCGTACGAATGTGGCCAGCGTATCTGGGCCAAGCTGACGGCGAATTTAGGCTCAATGTCAGCGGCTTTCATAAACGTTTTTACTGATTTTTCTGCATTTGACGATAGTACGGTTTAGATTTGTCCACACACGCTCCTTTTTATGTTATTTCAATAATACTAATCAATTAGTTTGACCAATAAAGCTATTTCCCACTACTGGCCTTTCCCTTTAATCCATTTGAGGTAATTCTATCATCCTATTGGAAAAACATTCTGTAGATCCAAGCCTACGAGTCCTAAGACACATTTTAATTTCTGATTGATATTAATGATGATTTGTTTGAGTGATATACTTTATAGCACCTATTCTATATGATAATATATCATCTCTTGTGAAGTACAAAGTCATATAAATTGAAGAATTTTATATTAAAATATTTCTATAATCCATGCAATACGTTTTTGTATTATTGGCGATCAAATGTGCCAAGAGTTTTATTTAACACACCTCTCTCCTTCTAACTATGTTGATTTATATTCAATGTATATCTCTCTTTTTCTCACTCTCACCAGCAACAACAGCAGCAACAGCAGCAACAACAGCAGCAACAACAACAACAACAGCACCAGGTTTGGAGAACCCTTATACAATTTTTCATTTCAAACAAATATATGTGATATTGGTTTAAATTATATGCATGTATCTTTCGTTATCAATTTTATTATGGTAATGGACTTTTTGGTGAATGCTTTAATGCTTAATACTATTACAAAATATTCATTTGTTTCTTTGCTGGGTTTTTGCAGTGCTTGTTTCTCCCCTCATTTGCTGATATTTCTTTCAAATAAATTTGTTGTACCGTTATGTGGTACTTTGAGCAATCTTAATAGGGTTGTATCGTCAGGAAGAGACAAAGCTTTCGGGCCACCAAAATGACAGCAAGGCCAAATTTTCCTTTCCCCAATGGGCAACCAAATGTATCAGAATTATTGATGTTTTTTTCTTTGTTTAGGGCTATAAGATTCAGGTTTCAGACAGCTAAAACTTGAAATTTCTTTTTTTTTACTTGCCCGACTGAGCTTCAATGGGAAAAAAGCTTTGCTCTATATCAAATTGCTTTTAATACAGGTGTAGATTTGTAAAATTGCTTATTTCAGCAGTAGTTCTCAAATTTGATAGCTTCATATATATCATGTACTAGTAAAATCATTCTCAAGCACTGATCAACTAAAAACAAAACATAGATTAGATAATCAAGAATGAGTACTCAGTCTTAGTTTCAATGCACACTGCACTTGAATCACTGTGTATGTGTGGAGACACATTATTCTGCAATTCATTTTTAGAGATAATTGATACATTTCTTTTCATAATATGCAAAAATATTGGGTATTTGGGCAAATTCTCAGTTTCACCATCCATGCTTGCAAAATATTTGTTGAAAATTTCATGGCAAACAGATGAGTTTTAAACCTTAATAAAAAAAAGGGAAACAAGAAAAAAAGATGAGACAAGAAACATAACAAAAACATCCTCCCTATTTCCTATAAAAAGAATTGCTGAAACGCATACATACATGTATGTACCTGTGTATGACCTGACATTCAGCCTTTGTTATTAGTACTTTGATAGGAGTATTTGTCTTTACCAAAAGCAAATATTGTGTGCATAATAAGATAGGAGATCCTCACAATCTACATAGCTATACTTGAGGTACGATGTGTGTATTTCTAGTTTCATTCTCTCTCAATAAAATAACCTTTTATTCTGTCACCTACTTTTTAATAGATATAAATCACGTTAGAATGTTGGCGGCCAATGTTCAATGTGTACTGTCGATCAAAGTGCAGCAACACTCGAGTCGGTCGAGTGCCATGATTTTACTGTGGCATTGAAATAAGTGAATTTCATGACAATTTTTTAAAGAACACTTCCTCAATCTTTCAAGCGCTAGGTTCACCAGTTTTTTAGAAATCAATAAACTTGTTTTGAACAAATCAAAAAACAATTCTGTATTCATTTTCAAATGTTAACAAAAACTAAAGTGACCTTATGATTAAACCAAATATTGTTATTTGTAAATGATTTACTATTATTATGCAATATACTTTTATACACATTTCTGCATTGCAAACTTGGAGTTAGATGGGCGCAAACAATTTCTTTTATTCTAGAAATGCTTTTATTCTATGCAAAAGAATTTGTTTTGTAGGTTCCTCTATTCAATAGCAAAAGTGTGAAAAACCCATATATACATATGCTTATAACTACATGTAGAGCTACTTTTATATCAAAATGGTTTTTAAATATTATGGTTGTTTGTTCTTTCTGTTTTCTTTGAATTATTTACAATTTGGTGTTTGTTTTAATAACTTTTGGTATAATTGTATCATATTGCTTGCACACCATGTTATTTTTCCTTTTAGCTTTTGTTCTGTTTCTACAATTTGTTTAGTCATTATATTCATATTATATTTTGTTTTCTTTTAATAAGTGATTTCGTTTTCCTGTCATCCTTTTCCTATTTTTTCTAGTGCTTCATCTTTGACTTTTACATTTACTTTTAGTTTGCATGCTAACATTTGCCCGCTTTCCATGCAGAATCTGAGTCCACCATTGCAAATAGTCCCGCCCTTACAGTAATGGTGTCAGACACTGTTACTGCCTTAGTGACAGAGTTGGTGACGCAGCCTGGTAGGTACATATTGTACACGTAGACAGTACAGGTTCCATTCTCAGTTTTGCACCTAAATTTAATATCAGTTTAAAAGAATAAAGAAAAGAGTATAATTATATACCATCATGGGCTTAGTAATACATAGATCAAATGTTACAATATTTGCCTTAAATGGTAATTTGGTTTGTAATATGTCATTTCAAACTTTCCCTGAAAAAAAATGCAACAAAATAAAGCAAACTAAGGTTTTAGGAAGACGCATTTGTCAACGTGAGTGAAGCATGCTTTCCAAGATTTTTTTTGTTTATTTAAGCTGTTTGTACATTTAACTGAAAATTTAAACATGTATATATACCTAATCATCTAATAAAAGCAAAGGGAGCCAAAACATTCTAAAATTTTTGAATTCTGTTCATTTTGATTTCAATTGAAAAAAAAAGAAGTTTTCACTCAAGTTTGCATATTTATATGTCATACTAAAACTTCTATGTATGCATGGTTCCTTAGTTCTGTAATATATACACTATATGCTAGACATGTTTGAATCACCATTATCTTGTGGTAAATTTAATCGATTTTGAATACGTATTGTTTGGGTTTTTTATGCCTCCACCAACGAAGTGGCCGGAGGCATTATGTTTTCGTCCCGTCCGTCCCGTTTACGTTCTCGCGATATCTCAAGACCCAGTTGACGGATCAATTTCAAACTTGGTATGAGTGTACGTATTGGGGTGACAATGATCTGATTAGATTTTAGGGGTCATGAGCTCAAAGGTCAAGGTCACAGGACTCAATATATATGCAAAAATGCCTTGTTCTCGCGATATCTCAAGAACTGGTTGACGGATCAAATTCAAACTTGGTTTTAGTGTAGATATTGGGGTGGCAATGATCTGATTAGATTTTGGGGTTCATGAGGTCAAAGGTCAAGGTCAGAGGACTCAATGTATGTGCAAAAATGCCTCGTTCTTGCGATATCTCAAGAACCGGTTGACGGATCCATTTCAAACTTGGTATGAGTGTACATATCGGGTGCCACTGATTTGATTAGATTTGGGGGGTCATGAGGTCAAAGGTCAAGGTCACAGGACTCAATATGTATGCGAAAATGGCTTGTAACGGCAAAATTTCAAGAACTGAATGTCAGATTTCAATCAAACTCGGTACCTGAATGTATCGTAAAGAGTCAACGTAGCCAAAATGTTGGGGTCATGAGGTTGAGGTCAAGGTCATGGGACTCATTATACATGCAAAAAAGCTTGTAATGCTAAAATCTCAAGAACTAAATGTCAGATTTCAATCAAACTTGGTACCTGAAATATATGAAAAATATTTTTAAAAATTAAATCGGTGCATGTTAATTTGGGCTTGATATTAAAATCGCGTGATAGCGGAGGCATAATTTTCGATTGCGCGCAATCGAAGATCCATCTAGTTAATGGTGTTATATGAAGTGAAAATATTTAAAACAATTGTCTTGCAAAAGTGGTTGGCGTATAATGTTTTATTTGTTATTTCTTGCTTGAATAAAGGTTGTATATATTATGATCTTGTTATTCATTTGATTTGATTAATGTACTGTATGCCTGTAAAAGTGCATGCTTCCTTTTGTTGTTTCAAACTTTGCTGCCTCGGATATATTTTGCCCAAATTTGATATGGAGTATAGTTTCTACAGTTGTCCTCAAAATTATTCATACCCCATAGAAAATAACATTCTTTTTTAGATTCTTCATTTGTAAAAGCTTTTATGTTGGTACTTCCTGTGTATCTTTTGTCCACTTGTTGCTCTGCACAAATCCACATACATGTATGAGTTGGCTAAACTTCATTTGCATAACAATAGATATGGCCAAAAGTTATATTTTGCAGATGTTCATAATTATTCATACCCCTGACAATACTTCAACAAAAATGTCAATTTTTGATAGTGCCCATTCGTTTCACTTCCCGTGAATGTGCTAATATTTTTCCTTTAGTTATTTCAAAATGTTTCAGTGGATTAAATACCTTTTTTGTTGACCAAAATGTTAAACAATGATACAAAATAGAACCTTTCCAGAAGAGTAAAAATAGAAGAAAAGTGTTCTGGTCATCCTCGGTTTCTGATCATCATGGCCAAGAAGAAGGAGCTCAGTGATGACCTATGCCAGCATCTTGTGATTGCCCATAGTGAAGACAAGGGTTATAAGGCCATTTCAAGGCAGTATGATGTCTCTATGGCAACTGTCCAGAGCATAATCAACAAGCACAAGAGGTTCAACACTGTTAAATACCCCAGTGGGCGTGGCAGGAAGCGTAAGGTGTCCCCCAAATTTGCCAGGAAAATCTGCCGAGAGGTCAACAACAACCCCTGGAACACAACCAAGGCCCTAATTGAAACGCTTGACCAGGCAGGGTCGAAGGTAACATGGTCCACCATCGAGCCAGTCTTGCACAGAGGAGGTCTCCATGGACATAGGCCGCAGAAGATGCTGCTGCTCTGGAAGAAACATCTGAAGGTTTACCTGGCCTTTGCCGAGGTCATCTGAAGCAAGATCCCAGTTTCTGGTCAACCATCCTGTGGTCTGATGGGACGAAGTTGGAGTTATTTGGCCATATGGATGTTGAATACGTCTGGAGGAAACCGTGACACCTTCATCCATGCCTGGTCAAGCGTTTCAATTAGGGCCTTGGTTGTGGTCCAGGGATTGTTGTTGACCTCTCGGCAGATTTTCCTCGCAATTTGGGGGACACCTTACGCTTCCTGCCATGCCCACTAAGGTATTTCACAGTGTTGAACCTCTTGTGCTGGTTGATTATGCTCTGGACAGTTGCCATAGGGACATCATACTGCCTTTAAAATAGCCTTATAACCATTTCCTTCACTATGGGCAATCACAAGATGCTGGCGTAGGTCATCACTGAGCTCCTTCTTCTTGGCCACGATGATCAGAAACCGAGCTTTTCCTCTATTTTTACTCTTCTGGAAAGGTGCTATTTTGTATCATTATTTAACATTTGGTCAACAAAAAAGATATTTAATCCACTGAAACATCTTGAAATAACTATAGGACAAATACTAGCACATTCGCTGTAAGTGAAACGAATGGGCACTATCAAAAAAGAACATTTTTGTTGAAGTATTGTCAGGGGTATGAATAAATTTGAACATGAGCAAAATATAACTTTTGGCCATATCTATTATTATGCAAATGAAGTTGATCCAACTCATATGTGGATTTGTGCAGAGCAACAAGTAGACAAGAGATACACAGCAAGTACCAACATAAAAGCTTTTACAAATGAAGAATCTAAAAAAGAATGTTATTTTCCATGGAGTATGAATAATTTTGAGGACAACTATGTATCCTGTATATCATTTAATTTTGTTTTCTGTGAGTGGAAGTTAATACAATGTAGCCAAACATTTAAAGGTTCAACAGTTTCACACATAGTTTATGACATAATGTCTCCACTTCACTTGTCAAAAATAAGTTACTGTCCAGGGAAAAAAAATACACAGGGTGGCGGGCGAATTCGCCCCCGAAATGCCCAAAAGAGCCCCCGAAAAAAAAACAAGAAAAAACCCCCCTTTTTTTTTTTTTTTTTTTTTTTTGGGGGGGGGGGGGGGGATATTTTTTATTGGATCGTGATCGAATGCCAATCAGATGATCACTTACAGCAATAGAGCTTAATAGTAGCCCCTGGAATTCGAAAAAGAGCCCCAGAAATGTGTAGCCCCCGAGATGATAAAAGTAGCCCCCGAAAGTTGGAAAAGTAGCCCCCGAAATAAAAATATTAAATAATTTTTTCCCTGTTACTGTCTATAACAAAGAAACCAAAACAATAACATAATTAACACATCATAGCCTGAGATATTCTAGGCTCAGTCTGTAACAGACTGTAACAAAAACATAGTGTGGTGACAGTGGAGCCCTGTTTAAAGCATATCTATTTGTATTTCATTTTTTAAAAAGTTAGAAAAAAGTAAAAGGAAAACATGTAATTTTGTTGTATTTGTTTGTTACAGCTGATGAATGTTCATCCACTCCCTGTCAGAATGAAGGAACTTGTATAGTTGGGGACAATGGGTACACCTGTACTTGCGTAACTGGATTCAATGGAGCAAACTGCGAAACAAGTAATAATTTGAATCATATTCGGTCTAGTATATGTATATTGTATTTGTTTAATTATATCCATTTAATTGACCTAATTGACGCAGCATGGTAGGTACATTGTACACGTAGACAGTACAGGTTCCATTCTCAGTTTTGCACCTAAACTTAATATCAGTTTAAAAGAATGAAGAAAAGAGTATAATTATATGCCATCATGGGCTTAGTAATACATAGATCAAATGTTACAATATTTGCCATATGGTCATTTGGTTTGTAATATGTGCCCGGGGATTTCAGAATGGGTGTAAAGTTGTATGGGACTTTAGTACATAGAGCCTCAAAATCATACAAAATTGTCTTTTGCTGAAAATTTCAACATTATGAAATTCGATACATGTGTCATCTACATTCTCTGAAAATTTCATGTTCTAATTCGATTGTTTTATACTGAAAATAATGATTTTTCTGAGCAACCTTCATTTCTGTTTTGACCCGAAACTCTGTTTATCCTCACTCGCTGTTCATGATTGATCGATTGTGAATTGAAACGAACGCTACTTCAATTCTATGCATGCATGTGACGCGCGAACGCTGCGAGCTATAGCTGCGAGCGGAAAGCGCTGTCATTGGTCAGACTGACCTGAATAGAGTTGTACTGGGTATGTTGTATTATTTCTGGGTACGTGTGCGGCCTACTGTATAATACCGCTAATACCTCCTTCGTTTTGTCAATAGCTAGTAGCTTCGTGTTCAGCCTACCGCATCCGACTGTATTGAATCGCGCTGTGCGGCTTGTAGCTTTTCATTGCAGATCAATGCAAAGCGCACCGTGTGCAGCCTACCGCATCCTACTGTATTGAATCGCGCTGTGCGACTTACCGGTACAGAACAATGCATACCCCATTAAATCGCGCTGTGTTTTGTGATGTGAAGTACCGTACAGTACAGTGGTATGGTACTTACGTACCAGCTGCGAAGGATTATCAAAATACGCCTCCCGGTGCGAAGTTCATTGTGTATAGTTCAATGTTGCGGTAATGATCGGGTAGGGATGAATGAGCAGGGTGCGTCGATATCGCACGCCCAGCAGAGGACTGAACTTAACGCTCTATTGTACAATACCCAAGTATTACTAGAGACGGCGATGATTGTCATTGTTATGAGGGGGCGCGGGAGGGGGGGGGGGGGGGGTTATGCCAGCCCGCCATGTTAACTTGCATGCAAATTGACAGTACGAAACACCGAAGCGGCTAGCGCTTTATACAAATTTTACTGTGTATGCCGCCGCAATACAAAAGCTTTGCTGATTGGCCGATGAAGAACAGTACACTGCGAATGCGTTATATTGTTTGTGATCGATCGTGAAAAGCGAACGGTCAAACCGAAAATTTGTTCAACCGCTCGCTCGCTCTGTGAGGATGCTTTTCTGAATGGATGCGAAACTTTAGACCCGATTTTCTCCGTTGTTTGACAAATCGCTGGGCTCTGGTCCGCGTTATTAAATTGCGTTTTTCTCTCATGAAAATTATATGTAGCAAGTTATACATCATTTTAAAGCTGAAATCCAAGAGAATTCAAAACACCTAAAATCTCAATTTTTATATTTCCGACGAATTACCCAAAGTGACAGAGAGGGACACATATGTCATTTCAAACTTTCCCTGAAGAAAAAAATGCAACAAACTAAAGCAAACTAAGGTTTTAGGAAGATGCATTTGTCAATGTGAGTGAAGCATGGGTGGGTCTCATGCTTTCCAAGATGTGTTTGTTTATTTAAGTTGTTTGTACATTTAACTGAAAATTTAAACATGAATATATACCTAATCATCTAATAAAAGCAAAGGGAGCCAAAGCATTCTAAAGATTTTGAATTCTGTTCATTTTGATTTCAATTGAAAAAAAGAAGTTTTCACTGAAGTTTGCATATTTATATGTCATACTAAAACTTCTATGTATGCATGGTTTCCTAAGTTCTGTAATGTACATACCGTAAAACTCCGTGTATAAGGCGCACTCGTGTATAAGGCGCACCCCCAACAGTTGAATAGGTATTACGTAACTCGCTACGCCAGTGAAATATAGTGCAATTTTCTAACTTAACTAACTTTAACTATTTAACTATTTTCAATTGTGAGCAAAATTTATAACCACTGGTTAGATAATTGCATATATAATGAGTACTGCTGCTCACGAATGTATGAATATTCATTAGCAGCAGTAATTTGCTCAATAAACTTGCAATTTTTACATCTGTAACCAACATTTTTTTTGTGAGAAAAAGGTATACATGTATGTCGCTGAATGCTACAACAGACAGCAAGCTCTTGTCATGCGATGGACCAGTGCAATATGCATTGAACATGACTACAGGGTGTCCCAAAAAAATTCAAAATTTAAAAAAAATTAATTAATTAATTAATTAATTAATTAATTAATTCATTTTTTGCTGTACCTGTGTACAAATATATAGGGCGCACCCCCGACTTTGAAATTTTTTTCCGACGGAAAAAAGTGTGCCTTATACACGGAGTTTTACGGTACACAGTATATGCTAAACATGTTTGAATGTTCACCATTATCTTGTGGCAAATTTAATCGATTTTAAATACGTAATGTTTGGGTTTTTATGTCTCCACCAACGAAGTGGCTGGAGGCATTATGTTTTCGGGTTGTCCGTCCGTCCGTACGTAAGTCCGTCCGTCCATACGTACGTCCCGTTTTCGTTCTCGCGATATCTCAAGAACCGGTTGACGGATCAATTTCAAACTTGGTATAAGTGTACATATTGGGGTGACAATGATCTGATTAGATTTTAGGGGTCATGAGGTCAAAGGTCCAGGTCACAGGCCTCAATATATATGCAAAAATGCCTCGTTCTCGCGATATCTCAAGAACCGGTAGACAGATCAATTCAAAACTTGGTATGTAGTATATCCCCTAATGTAGTACAAATAAATGTTGTGAAATTTTTTGCTATAATCTTGGAAACAGTTTTTAATTTGGTCTAAATACATTACTGATGAGAAAAAGTGATGTTTCCATTTTTTATTTTTGGTCCCAGGGTGCATTTTGGCGATTTTAAAGATAATTAGCTAATTTGCATATTTGTGAAATAAGGTCAGGGGTCATTTTCTATCTAGGAATAGTGCAATATTGATACAAACTAGTATTCTAGGGTATTTTGGGGCAAGGATTCCATTTCCGGTGCTGGTTTGTAAGTGCTGTATGGGAAACACTCTGAAATCCAAGATGGCTGCCCCTAATTTGCATATTTATGAATATTATTGATTTTCAGTGGCTACAGCCCCTAATAAGCAATAATTCCGGATTATTATTTGTCAGTTATGTTCTAAGTATGTATTTAAGATATCAAAGATGAGTTGCCATCGTGGCAACCTCTAGCAATGCATATTATTTGCATAATTATGTATTTTACCTAATTAGCATATTCCCCCAAATTGAGTATATTGGGAACCGGGCAGGTAAAAAAGACAAGTAATACCACTTTTCCAAGGTTTTGGGGGGCAGCAGATCCATTTTTGATACTTATTTACCTATATCACCATGGCATCCATCTCAAATCGAAGATGACTGCTCCCTAAATTACACATGTTATGATACACGACTATATTATTTCGGTTATATTAGAATGATATTATAATTGTTTGACTTTTAATTATTGGAATGAGCAACTAGAATACTTGAATCACAATGTAGTTGTTTGCTTACAGTAAAAAAAATCATACTTTAATAAATTAAATGCCATTAAAGTAGCAAATAGCATTATTTACTTTAAAATGACAAAGGCGGCCATCTTGGACTTATGTGGGTTGCCGACGTGATACAGGTAAATAAGTATCATAAATGGATTTGTTGCCCCCTAAAACCTTGGAAAAGTGGTATTACTTGTCTTTTTTACTTGCCGGGTTCCCAATATACTCGATTTGGGGGAATATGCAAATTAGGTAAAATACATAATTATGCAAATAATATGGATTGATAGAGGTTGCCACGATGGCAACTCATCTTTGATATATTAAATACATACTAAGAACATAACTAACAAATAATAATCCGGAATTATTGCTTATTAGGGGCTGTAGCCACTGAAAATCAATAATATTCATAAATATGCAAATTATGGGAAGCCATCTTGGATTTCAGAGTGTTTCCGATACAACACTTACAAACGAGCACCGGAAATGGAATCCTTGCCCCAAAATACCAGAGAATACTAGTTTTTATCAATATTGTACTACTCCTAGATAGAAAATGACCCCTGACCTTATTTCACAAATATGCAAATTAGCTAATTATCTTTAAAATCGCCAAAATGCACCCTGGGACCAAAAATAAAAAATGGAAACATCACTTTTTCTCATCAGTAATGTATTTAGACCAAATTAAAAACTGTTTCCAAGATTATAGCAAACAAAATTGCTGCTTTACATAACCTGATAGACTAATGAGTGTACATATTGGGGTGACAATGATCTGATTAGATTTTGTGGTGTATGAGGTCAAAGGTCAAGGTCACAGGACTCAATATATGTGCAAAAATGCCTTGTTCTTGCGATATCTCAAGAACCGGTGGACAGATCAATTTCAAACTTGGTATGTGTGTACATATTGGGGTAACAATGATCTGATTAGATTTTGGGGTTCATGAGGTCAAAGGTCAAGGTCACAGGACTCAATATATGTGCAAAAATGCATCGTTCTTACGATATCTCAAGAACCGGTTGACAGATCAATTTCAAACTTGGTGTGAGTGTACACATCGGGGTGGCAATGATCGGATTAGATTTACGGGTAATGAGGTCAATGGTCAAGGTCACAGGACTCAATATACATGCAAAAATGGCTTGTAATGGCAAAATTTCAAGAACTGAATGTCAGATTTCAATCAAACTTGGTACCTGAATGTTTCTTAGGGAGCCAATGTAGCCATCAAAATTTGAGGTCATATTGTCAAGGTCACAGGACTTTGGGCTTGATATTAAATTTGCGTGATAGCGGAGGCATAATTTTCGACTGCGCGCAGTCGAAGATCCATCTAGTTTAATGGTGTTATATGAAGTGAAAATATTTAACACAATTGTCTTGCAAAAGTGGTTGGCGTATAATGTTTTATTTGTTATTTCTTGCTTGAATAAAGGTTGTATATATTATGATCTTGTTATTCATTTGATTTGATTAATGTACTGTATGCCTGTAAAAGTGCATGCTTCCTTTTGTTGTTTCAAACTTTGCTGCCTCGGATATACACTGAGCTCAAAAAGAAACTTATATTTTTTTTCATGGTCATATCTTTAAAATCTATCCACCAAAATTAACCAAAATGACACACGGGATTAATTAAACACCCTACTCCATTGACATGTCAATATCCATGAGGTTACTTTACTGACACTGAAAAAGGCACTGGCATGGAATCGTTACCTGTATCACATGTCACAGCCTGGACATTTCGACAACAGAGTTTAAGACAGGTGAGGAAGTCAAGACAAATTGAAATGAAGGTTATGTCAGTTACCCAAACACAAAAATCAACAGTGGGTGTGTCCACCAATGTGAATCATTCAGTGCATCTGATACGCATGCTGTCCACTAGGCTCTGATACAGGCTTGGGGAGATCGTTCCTCTCTTCCTGTAGAGCTGCGCTGAGCATGTGTATTAGGGCCATTCTTGGTCACGTGTGTGACCCAAAACATGACAAATTTTGAAATGGGATCCTTATATTTCAGTAAGTATGAGACTATAATGATTTTTACTTCATATGTGACTTGAATATGTTGTAGTCTTTCAAACTTAACACAAAAGATTTTATAAGGATTACGTAACTCAATGTCAGAGGTCAAATGGCATGGGTCACGTGTGTGACTTCGCACGGAGCGCTTTTTTCATAACTGGGCCATTCTTGGTCACGTGTGTGACCCAAAACATGAAAAATTTTGAAATAGGATGCTTATATTTCAGTAAGTATATTAAAGAGGTATAATGATTTTTACTTTGTATGTGACTTGAATATGTTGAAGTCTTTCAGACTTAACACAAAAGATTTTATAAGGATTACGTTACTCAATGTCAGAGGTCAAATGGCATGGGTCACGTGTGTGACTTCGCACGGAGCGCTTTTTTTTTAATTCAATTTCATTTGGGAAATCCTTTGAAATATGAAAAGCTATAATGTTCATCATATTACCAGACAAGTATTATAGATCTGTAAGTACAAAAATAGCAATGAATAAGAATTATATCAAACCATTGTTTTTTATTGTATTTAATTATGTGGTAACGTCTGGTCACTGTGTGACATTTTGGGGTGGTCACGTGTGTGACATGTACAATATGAATGGGAAAATGGGAATTTTATAATATCAGGTTTAGAAAGGAATGAAAGGTTCAATTTTTACAAAGTTGGTATCAACATGTACAGGAAACTGAGAAGAATAAGCTTGCTAACTATCCTTTCGATATCTTGATTATTTTCTGGGTTATGATTTTAGAAAAATATTGAAGTATGTACATTTATGCAAATGAGTATGAAAGTGTCTTTGTTTAATGTAAATCATATATTTCATGAAACTTTACACATGGATCATTCCAAAAATGGAACAAAACAACAGAAAAATAAAACTTCAATTTTTCCGAAAAAGTTTCACTTTTCAAAGAATGGCCCAACTAAATTTCATTTGGAAAATTCTTTAAAATATGAATAGCTATAATGTTCATCTTATTACCAGAGAAGTACTATACATTTGTAAGTACAACAATAGCAATGAATGAGAATTATATCAAACCGTTGTTTTTTATAGTACTTAATTATGTGGCAACGTCTGGTCACGTGTGTGACATTTTGGGGTGGTCACGTGTGTGACATGTACAATATGAATGGAAAAATGGGAATTTTATAATATCGGGTTTAGAAAAGAATGAAAGGTTGAATTTTTACAAAGTTGGTATCAACCTGTACAGGAAAGTGAGAAGAATGAGCTTGCTAATTATCCTTTTGATATCTTGATTATTTTCTGAATTATGATTATTAGAAAAATATTGAAATATGTAAATTTATGCAAATGAGTAAAAAAGTTTCATTTTAAACTTCAAATCATGTATTTCATGAAACTTTACACATGGATCATTCCAAAAATGGAACAAAACTACAGAAAAATAAAACTTCAATTTTCCGAAAAAGTTTCACTTTTCAAAGAATGGCCCATTAACAGGCAGATTGTCCCTTTTACTGTGACATGTGGTCTCGGAAGTTGTTCCATTTCAATGCTTTTTGCGGTTTTGTCAAGTGGGCAACTGCTTAGTTACTGACATGTGCTTAGAGCAGAGTATTTAAGTAATCCTGTGTGTCATTTTGGTTAATTTTGATGGACAGGATTTTAAGATATGATCATGTGAAAAAATATAAGTTTCTTTTTGAGCTCAGTGTATTTTGCCCAAATTTGATATGGAGTATAGTTTCTATGTATCCTGTATATCATTTAATTTTGTTTTCTGTGAGTGGAAGTTAATACAATGCAGCCAAACATTTAAAGGTTCAACAGTTCCACACATAGTTTATGATATAATGTCTCCACTTCACTTGTTAAAAATAAGTTACTGTCCAGGGAAAAAAATACATGGGGGCGGTGCCGTGGCGGGCGAATTCGCCCCCGAAATGCCCAAAAGAGCCCCCGAAAAAAAAAAAAAAAAAAAAAAAAAATTGGATCGTGATCGAATGCCAATCAGATGATCACTTACAGCATTAGAGCTTAATAGTAGCCCCTGAAATTCGAAAAAGAGCCCCAGAAATTTGTAGCCCCCGAGATGATAAAAGTAGCCCCCGAAAGTTGGAAAGTAGCCCCCGAAAAGGAGCCCCCGAAATAAAAATATTAAGTTTTTCCCTGTTACTGTCTCTATAAAAAAGAAACCATAACAACAACATAATTAACACATCACAGTCTGAGATATTCTAGGCTCAGTCTGTAACAGACTGTAACAAAAACCTTTTTGTGGAGACAGTGAAGCCCTGTTTAAAGTATATATCTATTTGTATTTCATTTTTTTTAAAGTTAGAAAAAAGTAAAAGGAAAACATGTAATTTTGTTGTATTTGTTTGTTACAGCTGATGAATGTTCATCCACTCCCTGTCAGAATGAAGGAACTTGTATAGATGGGGACAATGGGTACACCTGTACTTGCGTAACTGGATTCAATGGAGCAAACTGCGAAACAAGTAATAATTTGAATCATATTCGGTCTAGTATATGTATATTGTATTTGTTTAATTATATCCATTTAATTGACCTAATTGACGCAGCATGGTAGGTACATTGTACACGTAGACAGTACAGGTTCCATTCTCAGTTTTGCACCTAAACTTAATATCAGTTTAAGGACGTTCCCCAGTTATGTTTGTGCGCATCCGAACTGCGCAGGTTGGTCAGATGACGCATGAATGGCTTTGCGCGTATCTAATTGTGACGTATGAATACATTTACGCACCTCTGCTTCAAATCATAAACAAGGTTTCGGAAATAATATCGCTAATGATATTCGTTTGTCTCGCAATGTCAAACTAGGAATCTAAACGATCATGACGTTTCGTATGCTACTGCAATACTTTGTCAAATGATAATATCGAATGTAGACACTCGGCTTTTATGCTCTACCGTGGCTCCCAACATCACAATCTCGCATGAGCGATTGCGTTCCTGATAGGTCAACAACGGAACACGCCGATTGGCCGGTGCACACGGGCAAACAACCAATCAACGGGACACTGGATCGGCCCGCCTAACGAAACAGCGTACGATACGTCGCCACGACACTACCCCGACCAACCGGCCCCCAACGGTTGATGCCAAACCCACGGTAGAACCTAGCCACCTTCTCGCTACAACGCTCATATCTACGTATCAATTTCAGGTTAGGGGTGCCCGTATGTTCAATCAATAATAGTAAATATATAATCCATTGCGGATATAGTATCGGAAATAATATCGCTAATGATATTCGTTTGTCTCGCAATGTCAAACTAGGAATCTAAACGATCATGACGTTTCATATGCTACTGCAATACTTTGTCAAATGATAATATCGAATGTAGACACTCGGCTTTTATGCTCAACATGCCCAACATCACAATCTCGCATGAGCGATTGCGTTCCTGATAGGTCAACAACGGAACACGCCGATTGGCCGGTGCACACGGGCAAACAACCAATCAACGGGACACTGGATCGGCCCGCCTAACGAAACAGCGTACGATACGTCGCCACGACACTACACATTAGTGCATCAATGGATAGGTTCCCGACCAGATTTTGTGGTCTTACGATGTTTTCTGCCGCATTTTTCTAGCACGAAAACGAGCACACGAACCCCCCATTTTGATAATTTTCTGTATTCAGTAGCCCTTTCTCTATAATTTTGACAAGTTTCCTAAAAGTGACATGGGTTTTGAATGTACAGCATAAGTTTTATGAACCCACCCCATTAGTGCATCAATGGATAGGTTCCAGACCAGATTTTGTGGTCTTACGATGTTTTCTGCCGCATGGGGGGCGCTGCTAGCACAAAAACGAGCACACGAACCCCCCATTTTTATAGTTTTTCTGTATTCAGTAGCCCTTTCTCTATAATTTTGGCAAGTTTCGTAAAAGTGACATGGGTTTTGAATGTACAGCATAAGTTTTATGAACCCACCCCATCAGTGCATCACTGGATAGGTTCCAGACCAGATTTTGTGGTCTTATGATGTTTTCTGCCGCATGGGGGCGCTGCTAGCACAAAAACGAGCACATGAACCCCCCATTTTTATAGTTTTTCTGTATTCAGTAACCCTTTCTCTATAATTTTGGCAAGTTTCGTAAAAGTGACATGGGTTTTGAATGTACAGCATAAGTTTTATGAACCCACCCCATTAGTGCATCAATGGATAGGTTCCAGACCAGATTTTGTGGTCTTATGATGTTTTCTGCCGCATGGGGGCGCTGCTAGCACAAAAACGAGCACATGAACCCCCCATTTTTATAGTTTTTCTGTATTCAGTAACCCTTTCTCTATAATTTTGGCAAGTTTCGTAAAAGTGACATGGGTTTTGAATGTACAGCATAAGTTTTATGAACCCACCCCATTAGTGCATCAATGGATAGGTTCCAGACCAGATTTTGTGGTCTTATGATGTTTTCTGCCGCATGGGGGCGCTGCTAGCACAAAAACGAGCACATGAACCCCCCCATTTTTATAGTTTTTCTGTATTCAGTAACCCTTTCTCTATAATTTTGGCAAGTTTCCTAAAAGTGACATGGGTTTTGAATGTACCGTATTTGTCGGTGTATTACCCGCACTTTTTTTCAAAAAAAAAAAAAAAAAAGGGGGGGGTGCGGTTAATACACGACCGTATTAACCACCATTTTTTTTTTTTTTTTTTTTTGTTTTTTTTTTTTTTTTTTTAGGGGTGCGGTTAATACACCGGAGCGGTTAATACAACCGACAAATACGGTACAGCATAAGTTTTATGAACCCACCCCATTAGTGCATCAATGGATAGGTTCCCGACCAGATTTTGTGGTCTTACGATGTTTTCTGCGCATGGGGGCGCTGCTAGCACAAAAACGAGCACACGAACCCCACATTTTTATAGGTTTTTCTGTATTCAGTAACCCTTTCTCTATAATTTTGGCAAGTTTCTTAAAAGGTGACATGGGTTTTGAATGTACAGCATAAGTTTTATGAACCTTGCCCATTATCCCACCCCTAACAGAAAACGTCCCTGAGAAGGATTTTTAGGATATTGTGTTTTCTGCCGCGTGAGGGCGCTGCTAGCAAGATTGAGAGCATACACCCCCAACCTTTATTTTTTTTTTCCTCGTTTTGGATACCTTTCTCTACAATTCCTCCCCAAGTTTGGAGAAAATTACGTGGATTTTGAAAGAATTATGGGGATTTAAGTTTGGCTATTGGACATTTTGTTGCATATCATGGCCTTGATCCTGTAAACGCTATCATTCTATACTGGACGTCAGATTGCCATATTCTTCAGAGGTCCCGTAGAAGAAAAAGCAAGCACACGAACCTATGGTTTTATTTGCATATTTGGGCTTCGGATGGGTCAAAGTTACGGTATGGAAAGTTTGAAGAAACTGACATGGATTTCACTTTAACTGGGGGAACGTCCTTAAAAGAATGAAGAAAAGAGTATAATTACATGTATATACCATCATGGGCTTAGTAATACATAGATCAAATGTTACAATATTTGCCTTAAATGGTCATTTTGTTTGTAATGATGTCATTTCAAACTTTCCCTGAAAAAAATGAAAAAATAAAGCAAACTAAGGTTTTAGGAAGATGCATTTGTCAATGTAAGTGAAGCATGGGTGGGTCTCATGCTTCGGTCGCATGCTTTCCAAGATTGCTGTTTGTTTATTTAATTTGGTTTGTACATTTAACTGAAAATTAAACATGAATATATACTCCGCAAAAAAAGAAACTGGACACTTGTATCAGACAAATATTTCATATTCATTTACGATAAAATATATGATATTGTATATCAAATTAAAGATAAAATGACCCTCTTCAATATCGGCATGAAATCCAGATGAAATCATTCATGCATGACTGTCACGGTCAATTAAACCACAGCAAGGTCTGTTTCAAAAAATATCAAAAATGGAACATTCACTCAACCATATAATGTTGATAAGCATAATCTAAAACGCTATATTCATGACATGGCATAATTTTCATTACAAATATGACATTTTCTATCTTTATCTCAATAAAAAGTATAATGAAGACAATTGTGAACGTTATAGGTTTTATTTTCATCCAAATGTAACAAAATGGGGAATTCCCATGACAAAGGTTTATTAGTCAAAACAAAGTTTGTTGCCCTGTATTTCAGCATGACAAAATGGTATAAATTATTCTCAAGGAATTCTACTGTAGTCCAAAGATCTTCAAAACCTGATGTCACCCTTTGTCAAACAGTTGGGCAGTCTTAAACATGACATTTCTCTAGGTAACTATGGTTAAAATTGCAGGGGACACATGAAACAGACCAGTATGATGATGCTCTCATAAACTGGCCCTGTTTTATTGACAAATTTGTATTTTCAGAGTTTGTTCATAACGATTAAGTTAAATAATGTCATAATTTACTTGCCCCACACATCTTGTTTTAAGTGAAACGCTTACTATCATTTCAGTCGAATGGTGTGGACCTCCAATGTTTTTGCTATTTTTGAAAACAGACCTTGCTATTGTTAATTGACCATGGCATTTCATGCAAGAACGATTACACCTTTAATTTAAACCTTGCATGTGGAGGACTAAATTCCCTTTAATTTGATATATGATAATGTACACTTTACCGTAAATTAATATAAAAGATTTCAATTTGTACAAGTGTCCAGTTTCTTTTTTTGCGGAGTATATATTGTACCTAATCATCTAATAAAAGGAAAGGGAGCCAAAAGATTCTAAAGATTTTGAATTCTGTTCATTTTGATTTCAATTGAAAAAAAGAAGTTTTCACTCACTCTTGCATATTTATTTGTCATACTAAAACTTCTATGTATGCATTCGCGTAAACGCCGCATGCCGACTTTGGGCATTGAAATTAAAAAAACAAAAATGTGGGAGAAAAGTGCGCGAGGAAAACTGGTGACAAAAAAAGCGGGAATAACGGCGGGAAACCAGAAAATCGGCTGGGAAAATGTGCCAAATTTTAGCATGAAATCGGCGGCGCGTGAAATTTATCGCTCGCCCGCAACCTAACCCTACTGTACTGCACTGTACTACAGAGAACCATGTACTGTGATGTACGTACGTGCAAATGCAATGCATTCATAACGCACGTAGCTAGATCGATGACAGCTAGGCGAGCGCGGCGCTGGCAGTGTGCATTTGTTTCGTAACTTTGAAGTTAAAAACGTATCAGATTTCGCAAATATCAGCAAAAAAAGGTGAGAAACCATTCTAGGCCAGGGTAAACGTAGACAATTTGGCTATATAATGTTTTATCACGCAATACAATACAGTGCAATACAACCAATAGTCCCACACCTGCTGAAATGTGTTGTTTTGAGGCCAGTCAAGAGTGACATTTTGACTATCTCCGCGTACACGCCGCACCCCGACTTTGCAGGTTTTTTTCGAGGAAAAAGTTTGCGGCGATTACGCCGGTATTTACGGTATACAGTATATGCTAGACATGTTTGAATGTTCACCATTATCTTGTGGCAAATTTATTGATTTAGAATACGTATTGTTTGGGTATTTGTATAGTGTACATGTATAAAAGTGACATGTTTAACAAGATTGTCTTGCAAAACTGGTTGGCATAATAAACAAATATACCATGCACTGACAGAGCTGCCAGCTTGTACGGATTTTCCGTAATTGGTACGGAAATTATCAACCATTACGGGAGTACGGAATGCCGCTTAAAAATTACGGGAAAATTATAATTTTTAAAATTTTTTATTTGATTTATTTATTTTTAGCTCATCCGGCCCGAAGGGCTTATGCCATGCCGTGGCGTCCGTCGTCCGTCCTTCCGTCCTTCCGTCCTTCCGTCCTTCCGTCCTTCCGTCCTTCCGTCCGTCCGTCCGTCCGTCCGTCCGCAGTTTTCAAAATGCTTCTTCTTCGTTATTTTTCAACCGATTTTGATTCTGATTGGTTCATAAGATAGGGCTAGGAGGGGGATTTAAAACTTCTACACAGAATCGTGAAATTCATTATACACTGTATATGCTAATTTATGCAAATTTATTCGAAATCACAAAAAATGCTTCTTCTCCTTCATTTCTTAACCGATTTTGATTTGGTTTGCTTTATCTGGTAGAGCTAACTTTGGTACACTAAACTTCTACACAGAATTTTGAAATTTTTCTCCATTAATTAATTATGGTAATTTATGCAAATTTATTCCAAAAATCACAAAAAATGCTTCTTCTCCTTCATTTCTCGACCGATTTTGATTTGGTTTGCTTTATCTGGTAGAGCTAACTTTGGTACACTAAACTTCTACACAGAATTTTGAAATTTTTCTCCATTAATTAATTATGGTAATTTATGTAAATTTATTCCAAAAATCACAAAAAATGCTTCTTCTCCTTCATTTCTCGACCGATTTTGATTTGGTTTGCTTTATCTGGTAGAGCTAACTTTGGTACACTAACCTTCTACACAGAATTTTGAAATTAGTCTCCATTAATTAATTATGGTAATTTATGCAAATTTATTCCACAAATCACAAAAAATGCTTCTTCTCCTTCATTTCTCGACCGATTTTGATTTGGTTTGCTTTATCTGGTAGAGCTAACTTTGGTACACTAAACTTCTACACAGAATTTTGAAATTTTTCTCCATGAATTAATTATGGTAATTTTTTATTTATTTATTTATTTATTTATTTATTTATTCATTTATTTTTATTATTTATTTATTTATTTTTTGTTTTTGTTTTTTTTGTTTTTGTTTTTTTTAAATTTATTATTATTATTATTATTTTATTTTATTTTTTTAAATTTATTTATTTATTTTTTTTTCCCTTGTCCCTTCTGGGGCGTCAAATCTATATTTTTTTCACTCTATTTTTTTTAAAATAAATTTTTATGTCCCTTCCAGGGCATCACATTTTTATTTTTTGACCAGTTGAAAAGTGTACCAAATTTGCGATATTTGATGTTGCGAGATGCCGGATGAGCGCTACGTCATTGACGTTCTGGTTTCTTTTCCCCCGGATATATCCAATATCTGCCTCCCTATCATTAATTATCTTACCATTTGTTTATTTGTGATACATGTAAAATACCTTCACTTTAGCAATAGATTAGCAGAGTTCAACGTGCCATTTTATTTAAAAATTATTTTTCGGTTACCCGTTCTGCTAAACGTTTTTGCCGATGACGGTCGGTTAACCGTCGTGTAAACGTTTCACTAAACTTATAGTTCATAGAGCCGCGTAGGAAATTACTGATTTCTTCCCCAAATTACTGATTTTGAGCCTTGAGAGTACTGATTTCATGTTCTAGAGGTTGGCAGCTCTGCACTGAGAGCCTCTAGTTGAAATTATGGATTCCGAGGTGACAGGAAAAGCACTGTTCTGAGGGTCCTAGACCCGAAGAACATAGTGCCTTAGTTTTCTGTCACCAAGGAATCCATAATTTCACTAGTGGCTCGAAATAGTGCATGATATATTTGTTTTATATCCTTCACATAATCATAATCATCGCAAAAATAAATGATTTCAATTAAATTAAAGAAAAATATGAAGAAATACAAAACATTGATCATGGAACCATCACTGCACTGACTATGTTCTGTTTGTGACACTGACCCACTTTGCGCAATAGTCCTAGCGCAGAGCGCGTATTGCGCTATCTTTCCATTCATGGTTACGCGCCTTAACAACTAATGCGCACCCAAATGCAAAACGCGCGCATCAAAGTGAATAATTAACCTGCTTTACATACTACACACGTATACGTGATTGTATGGAGAAAATACATTACACAAGTACATACAGCTAGTGCAGTGCACACCGCGGCCGATTATTATTTGACAAATTAGTGTCACGACCACAGAAGGACAACAATGCACAATGTGCACCATTGTCGTAGTTTTTAAATTTGAATACTGCTACGTTATACTGTACATGAAATGCATCTCTAGAATATTCTTTGGAACTTTGAAAATATGTGACCTTACACCACAAAACGACCAATAAGTCGGGAAAATAGATTGTGCTGAATTTCATTTAAGATTAAAATATAAATCATTACATTTGAAATGGTATATCATTTGTCACATTTGGACTAAGCAAACCCTTTCAAAATGAACGCCAAAGATTTGGAATATGGCTGAAGCATTTTTAAAATAAGGGAGAAACGGGCCGCTTAAAAGATCAGTGTCCATTCAAGCGCTGTAATAAGCTCACATTTATTACACGAAAAATAATATTTAAACATGATTTTCGAGGCTCAAAACTTCACAGGCGGTAGATTAAGATATGCTTATTCAGGAAATACAAAAATTCTCAATCTCATATTTTGAAAAAATTTGACTATTTTAGCTAATAAAAGAGAAACTTCCACAGCGACATAACGGTCGATTTGTGGTGTAAGGTCACATATGCTGTATTTCTTTTTAGATAACTCTTTGAGAAATCTCGTCGAGCATCTTTCGCAAGCTAAAACAAGACCTCTGCTCGCAGGGAAGTTTTATAACATGCATCTCTATGGGCTCAATATGATCACCCGGCGTCTATGACGTCATTCATGGTATAGCATTTACTATACCATGAATGACGTCACGCATAGCACATTTTTTCTCCATGGGCATTACCATGTTTGGTCACATGACGCTATGTAGACCAATCACTGAACAGGATTTCATGTAGGATATAAAATGTTTTATTTGTTATGTCTTGCTTTAATAAAGGTTGAATTATTATGATCTAGTTATTCATGTGATTACTAAAAATAATTTATTTGTATATGCCTGTAAAAGTACATGCTTCTTTTTTTTCTTTCAAACTTTGCTGCCTCGGATATATTTTTGTATACCTGTACTTTGTATCCCGTATATCATTTAATATTTTTTCTGTGAGTGGAAGTTAATACAACGCAACCAAACATTAAGGTTCAACAATTTCCCACATAGTTTATGATATCATGTCTCCACTTCACCTGTTAAAAATAAGTCAGTCTCTATAAAAAAAGAAACCCAAATAACAACATAAAACACATCACAGTCTGAGATATTCTAGGCTCAGTCTGTAACAGACTGTAACAAAAACATAGTGTGGAGACAGTGAAGCCCTGTTTAAAGCATTTGTATTTCATTTTTAAAAAAGTTAGAAAAAAGTAAAAGGAAAACATTTAATTTTGTTGTATTTGTTTGTTACAGTTGATGAATGTTCATCCACTCCCTGTCAGAATGAAGGAACCTGTATGGATGGGGACAATGGGTACACCTGTACTTGCGTAACTGGATTCAATGGAGCAAACTGCGAAACAAGTAATAATTTGAATCATATTCGGTCTAGTATATGTATATTGTATTTGTTTAATTATATCCATTTAATTGACCTAATTGACGCAGCATGGTAGGTACATTGTACACGTAGACAGTACAGGTTCCATTCTCAGTTTTGCACCTAAACTTAATATCAGTTTAAAAGAATGAAGAAAAGAGTATAATTTTATACCATCATGGGCTATACATAGATCAAATGTTACAATATTTGTGGTCATTTGGTTTGTAATATGTCATTTCAAACTTTCCCTGAAAAAAAAAATGAAAAAAATAAAGCAAACTAAGGTTTTTAATAGGAAGATGCATTTGTCAATGTAAGTGAAGCATGGGTGGGTCTCTGGCTTCGGTCGCATGCTTTCCAAGATTTGTTTGTTAATTTGTTTATGCTTTCCAAGTTGTTTGTACATTTAACTGAAACTTAAACATGAATATATATTGTACCTAATCATCTAATAAAAGCAAAGGGAGCCAAAACATTCTAAAGATTTTGAATTCTGTTCATTTTGATTTCAATTGAAAAAAGAAGTTTTCACTCACTCTTGCATATTTATTTGTCATACTAAAACTTCTATGTATGCATGGTTTGCTTAGTTCTGTAATGTACATAGTATATGCTAGACATGTTTGAATGTTCACCATTATCTTGTGGCAAATTTATTGATTTAGAATACCGTATTTGTCAGTGTATTAACCGCATGGTTTTCCCGATGGAATTACCGGCAAAAAGGGGGGTTCGGTTTGTACACGGAGATAGGGAAAATTGCACGAAAATCCCCACTAGCACAACACAGCATGAAACACTATGCATGGGACTGTAGTGAACAAACGAAGACAAACAAAGACAAAACAAAACATGAATCAAATCAGAGATGAAAAAACTGTACCTTGATATGTTTATTCCTTCTTACAAGTTCAGATTTGGTTCAATCTACCCTCGAAAATAGTAAATTCTAAGCTCTTTTTGGAGCTGAAAAATTGCGATCGTACCTTTGGCTTTGCAAGTGGTGGGGAAAAAAAGCGTGCAGACGCGATTTGACTGAAATTAGCGATCAATCACGATAGGATGATCACTAATTTCAGTCAAATCGCGTCTGCACGCTTTTTTTCCCCCACTACTTGCAAAGGTACGATCGCAATTTTTCATCTCCAAAAAGAGCTTCAAATTTACTATTTTCGAGGGTAGATTGAACCAAATCTGAACTTGTAAGAAGGAATTAACATATCAAGGTACAGTTTGTTCATCTCTGATTTGATTCAGTCTTTGTTAATTGTCTTCCGTTTGTCTTTGTTTGTTCACTACAGTCCCATGCATAGTGTTCCGTGTTTTGTTTTCTGTTAAGCTCAACAAATGTTATAAATTACGGATTGATCGGGGAAGGGGCTCATAATTTCCTTAATGTGCTTCAAAGACTTCAGTAAATTGAAGTATATTTCATAGACCAAAACTCTCTGGAAAAGAAGAATGTTTTTTCTTACTCTCGGCACGTACATTTTGACCATCCAAAAATCAAGAATTATACTATCAAAATTTTTGTTTTTCATGGAAAACCCCCCAAAGTTAGGGATGCGGTTAATACACCGGAGCGGGTAATACACCGACAAATACGGTACGTATTGTGTGGGTATTTGAATAGTGTACATGTATAAAAGTGACATGTTTAACAAGATTGTCTTGCAAAACTGGTTGGCATAATAAACAAATATACCATGCACTGACAGAGCTGCCAACTAAACCCCTCAAAAAAAGTTCGGAAACTCAAGTTTGATCGATCATATCTCTCGTATTTTTTAATAAGAATACTCAAAATCGATGTCACAATAAAGCCTCATTATATACCTTTCAAACGATGCATTATGTGTAGTGATTATGCAATTGGGGCGATTGTAGTAGCCCAGAGAATAGGGGGAGGCAGGAAGTGAAATCTCGCAAAATGGCCCCAATGCATTCAATTTACGAGTGCATGACTCATTCTATTGAATACTGCCACCCTTTCCATTCATCAAAATTGTTGAATTGGATACCATTTTAATGGAAATTATCTCTTCATTACGATGGCATATTAATCGTAAGGATTATGCAAATGGAGTGTGTGCAGCGAACCGGAATATGGAGATGGGTCGAGTGTGAAATCAGACAAAAAGATATGGAGTTGACAAAAAATCAGAGCGTTGCATTTTTTTCGAGCTTTTGGGAGGATTTTTTAGCATTTCAAATAAAATATTCATGATCAAATATGATATCAACAGAAAGCCCAACAACTCCTCTGTATGAAAATGTGAAATTTATAATGATTTTTGTAAAGGGCGGCTGCAGGGAGATGAATGGGAGGGAGCCTCAAAAGTGACCCGTTTTGAAACGCTCTGATTTCAAGGCACTATTCATGCGTTTTCAATTGAATTCCTCTCAATCATGGCCAACTCATTCAAGTCGTATTACATCCTCTACACAATGGTATACAGATACCGACACCAAATCAGAGCGTTTTGAAATGGGTCACTTTTGAGGCTCCCCCACATTCATCTCCCTGCAGCCGCCCTTTACAAAAATCATTATAAATGTCACATTTTCACACAGAAGAGTTGTTGGGCTTTCCGTTGATATCAATTTAAATCATGAATATTTTATTTGAAATGCTAAAAAATCCTCCCAAAAGCTCGAAAAAAATGCAACGCTCTGATTTTTTGTCAACTCCATATCTTTTTGTCTGATTTCACACTCGACCCATCTCCATATTCCGGTTCGCTGCACACACCCCATTTGCATAATCCTTACGATTAATATGCCATCGTAAGGAAGAGATAATTTCCATTAAAATGGTATCAAATTCAACAATTTTGATGAATGGAAAGGGTGGCAGCATTCAATAGAATGTTAACCTTTAGAAAACTGGTCAACACAGTCATGCACTCGTAAATTGAATGCATTGGGGCCATTTTGCGAGATTTCACTTCCTGCCTCCCCCTATTCTCTGGGCTACTGCAATCGCCCCAATTGCATAATCACTACACATAATGCATCGTTTGAAAGGTATATAATGAGGCTTTATTGTGACACCGATTTTGAGTATTCTTATTAAAAAATACGAGAGATATGATCGATGAAACTTGAGTTTCCGAACTTTTTTTGAGGGGTTTAGTACTGATTTTCCGTAATTGGTACAGAAATTATCAACCATTACTGGAGTACGGAATGCCGCTTAAAAATTATGGGAAAATTATTATTTTTTGTATTTTTTATTTTATTTATTTATTTTTTTCTTTTCCCCCGGATATATCCGATATCTGCATCCCTATCATTAATTATCTTACCATTTGTTTATTTGTTATGTTTATTTGTGATACATGTAAAATACCTTCACTTTAGCAATAGATTAGCAGGGTTCAACGTGCCATTTTTTTTTTTTTTTTTTTTTTCGGTTACCCGTTCTGCTAAACGTTTTTGCCGATGACGGTCGGTTAACCGTCGTGTAGCCGTTTCACTAAACTTATAGTTCATAGAGCCGGGTAGGAAATTACTGATTTCTTCCCCAAATTACTGATTTTGAGCCTTGAGAGTACTGATTTCATGTTCTAGAGGTTGGCAGCTCTGCACTGAGAGCCTCTAGTTGAAATTATGGATTCCGAGGTGACAGGAAAAGCACTGTCCTGAGGGTCCTAGACCCGAAGAACATAGTGCCTTAGTTTTCTGTCACCAAGGAATCCATAATTTCACTAGTGGCTCGAAATAGTGCATGATATATTTGTTTTATATCCTTCACATAATCATAATCATCGCAAAAATAAATGATTTCAATTAAATTAAAGAAAAATATGAAGAAATACAAAACATTGATCATGGAACCATCACTGCACTGACTATGTTTTGTTTGTGACACTGACCCACTTTGCGCAATAGTCCTAGCGCAGAGCGCGTATTGCGCTATCTTTCCATTCATGGTTACGCGCCTTAACAACTAATGCGCACCCAAATGCAAAACGCGCGCATCAAAGTGAATAATTAACCTGCTTTACATACTACACACGTGTACATGATTGTATGGAGAAAATACATTACACAAGTACATACAGCTAGTGCAGTGCATACCGCGGCCGATTATTATTTGACAAATTAGTGTCACGACCACAGAAGGACAACAATGCACAATGTGCACCATTGTCATAGTTTTTAAATTCGAATACCGCTATGTTATAGATGAAATGCATCTCTAGAATATTCTTTGGAACTTATTGATATTCACGGGTGAAAATATGCTGTATTTCTTTTTAAATAACTCTTTGAGAAATCTCGTCGAGCATCTTTTGCAAGCTAAAACAAGACCTCTGCTCGCAGGAAAGTTTTATAACACGCATCTCTATGGGCTCAATATGATCACCCGGCGTCTAGCTATGACGTCATTCATGGTATAGCATTTACTATACCATGAATGACGTCACGCATAGCACATTTTTTCTCCATGGGCATTACTATGTTTGGTCACATGACGCTATGTAGACCAATCACTGAACAGGATTTCATTCATGTAGGATATAAAATGTTTTATTGTATCCCCCGAACCACTTCGGGGGATACTATGGATTTGGCCTCGTCGCGCCGCCGCGTCCGCCGCGTCCGCCGCGTCCGCCGCGTCCGCCGCAGAGATTTTCTTGTGAACGCTCTACAGGTCCGAGTTCTTGTCCGATCATTTTCTAATTTGGTATGAAGGTGTATTAAGGAAAGAGGATGAAGCCTATTGATTTTGGTGTGGGGCGGAGTCCTGGTTGCCATGGTAACCATGATATAAAGAAATAGTTAAGATTACCTTGTGAACGCTCTACAGGTCCGAGTTCTTGTCCGATCATTTTTTAATTTGGTATGAAGGTGTATTAAGGAAAGAGGATGAAGCCTATTGATTTTGGTGTGGGGCGGAGTCCTGGTTGCCATGGTAACCATGATATAAAGAAATAGTTAAGATTACCTTGTGAACGCTCTACAGGTCCGAGTTCTTGTCCGATCATTTTCTAATTTGGTATGAAGGTGTATTAAGGAAAGAGGATGAAGCCTATTGATTTTGGTGTGGGGCGGAGTCCTGGTTGCCATGGTAACCATGATATAAAGAAATAGGTAAGATTACCTTGTGAACGCTCTACAGGTCCGAGTTCTTGTCCGATCATTTTCTAATTTGGTATGAAGGTGTATTAAGGAAAGAGGATGAAGCCTATTGATTTTGGTGTGGGGCGGAGCCCTGGTTGCCATGGTAACCATGATATAAAGAAATAGTTAAGATTACCTTGTGAACGCTCTACAGGTCCGAGTTCTTGTCCGATCATTTTCTAATTTGGTATGAAGGTGTATTAAGGAAAGAGGATGAAGCCTATTGATTTTGGTGTGGGGCGCGGTCCTGGTTGCCATGGTAACCATGATATAAATAAATAGTTAATATTACCTTGTGAACGCTCTACAGGTCCGAGTTCTTGTCTGATCATTTTCTAATTTGGTATGAAGGTGTCTTAAGGAAAGAGGATGAAGCCTTTAGATTTTGGTGTGGGGCGGAGTCCTGGTTGCCATGGTAACCATGATATAAAGAAATAGTTAAGATTACCTTGTGAACGCTCTACAGGTCCGAGTTCTTGTCCGATCATTTTCTAATTTGGTATGAAGGTGTCTTAAGGAAAGAGGATGAAGCCTATTGATTTTGGTGTGGGGCGGAGTCCTGGTTGCCATGGTAACCATGATATAAAGAAATAGTTAAGATTACCTTGTGAACGCTCTACAGGTCCGAGTTCTTGTCCGATCATTTTCTAATTTGGTATGAAGGTGTATTAAGGAAAGAGGATGAAGCCTTTTGATTTTGGTGTGGGGCGGAGTCCTGGTTGCCATGGTAACCATGATATAAAGAAATAGTTAAGATTACCTTGTGAACGCTCTATAGATCCGAGTTCTTGTCTGATCATTTTCTAATTTGGTATGAAGGTGTATTAAGGAAAGAGGATGAAGCCTATTGATTTTGGTGTACAGCACGCGAGGCCTTGCCCAAAGGCTACTGCCAGCCTAGTAGAACAACGTACACCACCAAACTTGTTCAGTTCACAATATTACAACCCACAAAAGTGCAATGCAATTGGTTCGGGGGATACATGTGCTCGGCTGCGCGACCCGCCGAGCGCGCAATTTCTAGTTTGTTATGTCTTGCTTTAATAAAGGTTGTATATTATGATCTAGTTATTCATGTGATTACTAAAAATAATTTATTTGTATATGCCTGTAAAAGTACATGCTTCTTTTTTTTCTTTCAAACTTTGCTGCCTCGGATATATTTTTGTATACCGGTACTTTGTATCCCGTATATCATTTAATATTTTTTCTCTGAGTGGAAATTAATACAACGCAACCAAACATTAAGGTTCAACAATTTCCCACATAGTCATGTCTCCACTTCACCTGTTAAAAATAAGTCAGTCTCTATAAAAAAGAAACCCAAATAACAACATAAAACACATCACAGTCTGAGATATTCTAGGCTCAGTCTGTAACAGACTGTAACAAAAACATAGTGTGGAGACAGTGAAGCCCTGTTTAAAGCATTTGTATTTCATTTTAAAAAAAGTTAGAAAAAAGTAAAAGGAAAACATTTAATTTTGTTGTATTTGTTTGTTACAGTTGATGAATGTTCATCCACTCCCTGTCAGAATGAAGGAACCTGTATGGATGGGGACAATGGGTACACCTGTACTTGCGTAACTGGATTCAATGGAGCAAACTGCGAAACAAGTAATAATTTGAATCATATTCGGTCTAGTATATGTATATTGTATTTGTTTAATTATATCCATTTAATTGACCTAATTGACGCAGCATGGTAGGTACATTGTACACGTAGACAGTACAGGTTCCATTCTCAGTTTTGCACCTAAACTTAATATCAGTTTAAAAGAATGAAGAAAAGAGTATAATTATATGCCATCATGGGCTATACATAGATCAAATGTTACAATATTTGCCATATGGTCATTTGGTTTGTAATATGTCATTTCAAACTTTCCCTGAAAAAAAATGAAAAAAATAAAGCAAACTACATTTGTCAATGTAAGTGAAGCATGGGTGGGTCTCATGCTTCGGTCGCATGCTTTCCAAGATTTGTTTGTTTATTTAAGTTGTTAATACATTTAACTGAAACTTAAACATGTATATATATTGTACCTAATCAACTAATAAAAGCAAAGGGAGCCAAAACATTCTAAAGATTTTGAATTCTGTTCATTTTGATTTCAATTGAAAAAAGAAGTTTTCACTCACTCTTGCATATTTATTTGTCATACTAAAACTTCTATGTATGCATGGTTTGCTTAG
Source organism: Echinarachnius parma (assembly GCA_037951105.1). Lineage (NCBI taxonomy): Eukaryota > Metazoa > Echinodermata > Echinoidea > Clypeasteroida > Echinarachniidae > Echinarachnius > Echinarachnius parma. The sequence continues at coordinate 39,387 of JBAMJV010008143.1, forward strand.
TTCTGTAATGTACATATACAGTATATGCTAGACATGTTTGAATGTTCACCATTATCTTGTGGCAAATTTATTGATTTAGAATACGTATTGTGTGGGTATTTGAATAGTGTACATGTATAAAAGTGACATGTTTAACAAGATTGTCTTGCAAAACTGGTTGGCATAATAAACAAATATACCATGCACTGACAGAGCTGCCAACTAGTACGGATTTTCCGTAATTGGTACAGAAATTATCAACCATTACTGGAGTACGGAATGCCGCTTAAAAATTACGGGAAAATTATTATTTTTTGTATTTTTAATTTTATTTTCCCCCGGATATATCCGATATCTGCCTCCCTATCATTAATTATCTTACCATTTGTTTATTTGTTATGTTTATTTGTGATACATGTAAAATACCTTCACTTTAGCAATAGATTAGCAGGGTTCAACGTGCCATTTTATTTATTTATTTTTTTTCGGTTACCCTTTCTGCTAAATGTTTTTGCCGATGACGGTCGGTTAACCGTCGTGGAACCGTTTCACTAAACTTATAGTTCATAGAGCCGCGTAGGAAATTACTGATTTCTTCCCCAAATTACTGATTTTGAGCCTTGAGAGTACTGATTTCATGTTCTAGAGGTTGGCAGCTCTGCACTGAGAGCCTCTAGTTGAAATTATGGATTCCGAGGTGACAGGAAAAGCACTGTTCTGAGGGTCCTAGACCCGAAGAACATAGTGCCTTAGTTTTCTGTCACCAAGGAATCCATAATTTCACTAGTGGCTCGAAATAGTGCATGATATATTTGTTTTATATCCTTCACATAATCATAATCATGGCAAAAATGAATGATTTCAATTAAATTAAAGAAAAATATGAAGAAATACAAAACATTGATCATGGAACCATCACTGCACTGACTATGTTCTGTTTATGACACTGACCCACTTTGCGCAATAGTCCTAGCGCAGAGCGCGTATTGCGCTATCTTTCCATTCATGGTTACGCGCCTTAACAACTAATGCGCACCCAAATGCAAAACGCGCGCATCAAAGTGAATAATTAACCTGCTTTACCTACTACACACGTGTACATGATTGTATGGAGAAAATACATTACACAAGTACATACAGCTAGTGCAGTGCACACCGCGGCCGATTATTATTTGACAAATTAGTGTCACGACCACAGAAGGACAACAATGCACAATGTGCACCATTGTCGTAGTTTTTAAATTCGAATACCACTACGTTATACATGAAATGCATCTCTAGAATATTCTTTGGAACTTATTGATATTCACGGGTGAAAATATGCTGTATTTCTTTTTAAATAACTCTTTGAGAAATCTCGTCGAGCATCTTTCGCAAGCTAAAACAAGACCTCTGCTCGCAGGGAAGTTTTATAACACGCATCTCTATGGGCTCAATATGATCACCCGGCGTCTATGACGTCATTCATGGTATAGCATTTACTATACCATGAATGACGTCATACATAGCACATCTTTTCTCCATGGGCATTACTATGTTTGGTCACATGATGCTATGTAGACCAATCACTGAACAGGATTTCATTCATGTAGGATATAAAATGTTTTATTATGCCTCCGCCAACGAAGTGGCCGGAGGCATTATGTTTTCGGGTTGTCCGTCCGTCCGTCCGTCCGTCCGTCCGTCCGTCCGTCCGTACGTACGTCCCGTTTTCGTTCTCGCGATATCTCAAGAACCAGTTGACGGATCAATTTCAAACTTGGTATGAGTGTACATATTGGGGTGACAATGATCTGATTAGATTTTAGGGGTCATGAGGTCAAAGGTCAAGGTCACAGGACTTAATATATATACAAAAATGCCTCGTTCTCGCGATATCTCAAAAACTGGTTGATGGATTAAATTCAAACTTGGTATTAGTGTAGATATTGGGGTGGCAATGATCTGATTAGATTTTGGGGTTCATGAGGTCAAAGGTCAAGGTCACAGTACTCAATGTATGTGTAAAAAAAGCCTTTTTCTTGCGATATCTCAAGAACCGGTTGACGGATCAATTTCAAACTTGGTATGAGTGTAGATATTGGGGTGCCACTGATCTGATTAGATTTGGGGGGTCATGCAGTCAAAGGTCAAGGTCACAGGACTCAATATGTATGCGAAAATGGCTTGTAATGGCAAAATTTCAAGAACTGAATGTCAGATTTCAATCAAACTCGGTACCTGAATGTATCATAAAGAGTTAACGTAGCCATAAAATGTTGGGGTCATGAGATTGAGGTAAAGGTCACGGGACTCATTATGCATGCAAAAAAGCTTGTAATGCCAAAATCTCAAGAACTAAATGTCAGATTTCAATCAAACTTGGTACCTGAATGTTTTTTAGGGAGCCATCAAAGATTAGGGTCACATGGTCAAGGTCACAGGACTCAAAATATATGAAAAATATTTAAAAAAATTAAATCAGTGCATGTTAATTTGGGCTTGATATTAAAATCGCGTGATAGCCGAGGCATAATTTTCGATTGCGCGCAATCGAAGATCCATCTAGTTTGTTATGTCTTGCTTTAATAAAGGTTGTATTATTATGATCTAGTTATTCATGTGATTACTAAAAATTATTTATTTGTATATGCCTGTAAAAGTACATGCTTCTTTTTTTTCTTTCAAACTTTGCTGCCTCGGATATATTTTTGTATACCGGTACTTTGTATCCCGTATATCATTTAATATTTTTCTGTGAGTGGAAGTTAATACAACGCAACCAAACATTAAGGTTCAACAATTTCCCACATAGTTTATGATATCATGTCTCCACTTCACCTGTTAAAAATAAGTCAGTCTCTATAAAAAAGAAACCCAAATAACAACATAAAACACATCACAGTCTGAGATATTCTAGGCTCAGTCTGTAACAGACTGTAACAAAAACAGTGTGTGGAGACAGTGAAGCCCTGTTTAAAGCATTTGTATTTCATTTTTAAAAAAGTTAGAAAAAAGTAAAAGGAAAACATTTAATTTTGTTGTATTTGTTTGTTACAGTTGATGAATGTTCATCCACTCCCTGTCAGAATGAAGGAACCTGTATGGATGGGGACAATGGGTACACCTGTACTTGCGTACCTGGATTCAATGGAGCAAACTGCGAAACAAGTAATAATTTGAACCAATTTTGGTCTAGTATATTCTTTATGTGTATTTTGTTTAATTATTTCCATTTAATTGATCTATTAAAGAGCTACATGTATTTGCAGTATGCAATGTTGAGATTTGGGGGCTCTGCCATTCTATTGTAATGAAATGATACATTCATATTGGATTATGTTCTCTTTATTATACTGTTGTCTGGTTGCATGGGTTAGGCTGCAATTTGTAAGAAAAATAATAGAAATCATGCCATCATAGTTTTCTAGATACTATTTTTATTTGCACTGATTTGTCACTGATTTCTGGTAGCCTATGGTTTTTCAAATCCAACATTTTACAAACCTGGTGATTGCCAGGGACCATTTGTTGTTTTTCATTGAATACTATTAATAGTAATATCACAACATAATAAACATAATTTGACATCATTATTGCAATTTTTATATTGATGTGAAGTGAGAGCAAAAAAAAAAAAAAATAAAAATAAAACATTAAAAAAAAAAAAAAAAAAAAAAAAAAATAATAATAAAAAAAAAAATAAAAAAATATTTTCATTGGGGGGCGACTGCCCCAATCCCCCACCCCCTGGATAGCGCCTCTGATTCATGGTGTAGGGAGCTTTGGATTGGCCAATAAACATATGGGCAAATACAACAGGTTACTAAGTATTGTCCATCAGTTCATACATGACATAAATGGTTTATTATATTAATCACAATATGTTTCAATCATTCTCCCCTCAGATCATGAGATGCAGTGTTCCATTGAAAGCAAATTAAGCAACATCCCATGTTTTACATATTTGAAATCATATTTCCACCATTTCAAAGTGCATACTGTTATTTGTTGTTGGTGTTTGCCATATATTTTGTTGTTCTAATGACTATATGCTTGGGATTTTCATTTGAATAATTTAATTTGAAAATAAGAGTCTGAGAACATGCAGATTTAGCATATGATGAGCTAAAACATTGCCAGATATTTTAAACAGGGCAGGATATTGGCTCTTGCCTGGTGACATGGGGCCAGTAAAATGTATGGCCAGCCAGTGCAATTGGATAAAAGTGAAATGTTAGTGGCCCAATCAGGCAAGCAGATTTCCAAGCATTCATCAAAGACCGAATGCGAAACCTTGAAGGCCGAAGTCATATCGACTATAGTATGTAGTATTGAAGGTTAATGAAGACATCTACCGAGATGTCGTCATGAAATGTAAGACAAGACAACAAACGAAGTTTGACAAACTCACACAACCAAAGTCGAGCAGGACGGTGACCTCATTAGCGAATGAGGAGAAGTGGGTTATTAACCTTATATTAATCTTCTAGAACGATTACTTCTTCGGAAGAGCAGATTTTGAAGAAAGGCTCTGGCTTTGCTGTCTCCCCTAGACGGATTCCAGCTACCGAAATAATTGCGAAAGTTGAGACTGCGGTCAAGAGTCTTGACGCGGAGTCGGCCGACGCCGCCCGCAGAGATGTAAACAGCATCCTACAGAAAGCACGTCCCCCAAACATAACATTTCGAAAGAGATGCACACCGCTCTCAAAACTTTGAAGGCTGATGATAGCATTACTATTCTTCCAGCCGACAAAGGTCGTGCCACAGTCATTCTAGACACCGCAGTGTACCACGAGAAATTGACCGACTGGTCTGGTCTGTATCGTGTATTAAAGAAGGATCCCACAGATTGTTTGGCTCGTAAGCTTTCCAGCACCCTGCTGAACCTAAAGAAAGACAATGTGATGGATGAACCGACCTATCGTAGGTTGAAACCCACACAGAAGCAACCCCCTAGAATATACGGGTTACCCAAGATACACAAACCCACAGTACCACTACGACCTATAGTGTCATGCATAGGCTCCTTTGCCTACAATCTCTCAAAGTACGTAGCAGAGATTCTTTCTCCGCTCACCGGTTCTACTGAATATACGATTCCCAATTCAAGTGGTTTTGCTAAGTTTATAGCAGAGCAAACCATTGGCGCACAAGAACGCATGGTATCGTTTGACGTAGTTTCCCTCTTCACCAATGTACCGATTGAGGGCGCATGCCCTACGCCAGCAGCTAACACGCCCCAAGGATCCAATTCCTCAACACAGACGGGACGGCATTGTGTACAACATCCCTTGTAAAGGATGTGATAGATCCTACATCGGTGAAACTGCCCGACCGATATCAGAAAGAATCACTGAGCATAAGAGGGACGTCAGGCTCCGCTGAACTGACAACTCAGTCGTAGCCGAACATGCTTGGGACAACCAGCATCAGCCAGACCGGAACAGGGTTCAATGCCTTTCCCAAGAACGGCATTGGTATACACGGAGGGTAAAAGAGGCTATCAATACTCGTCTCAATCCCAATAATTTCAATAGAGACAACGGGATCGACATCCCCGAATTTTGGATGCGTACGATACGCCGCCATGACACTCCACGATCAGCCGGTCCGCCCCGGTTGATTCCAACCAGCAGGCGAGGCGAGCCAGCGGCCCGCTGATTGGTTGAAGCACGCTATTGTTCCCGTCCCACAGTCGGGTCGAGACAACGGATCGTTGATTGGTTGAGCACCTGTGTGCGTCGGCCAATAGACCTTGTCCGTTAGTGACCAATCAGGAATGTACTCGCTCATGCGAGATGGCGCTTTGGAGCCGACCGTACAGTATGAAAGACGCTTGTTTACAACATATTCTATCACACCTGACGAAGTGTTGCAGCGGCACACGAAACGTTGTGATCTTTTAGATTCCTTGTTGACCATATATTGCGAGACAAACGAATATCACTAGCGATATTATTTCCGATAACATCCTTTATATTTCCATTTTAATAATTGAAAGCCTTGAAGTAGCTTTTATCAATAAATGAGGGTAAGATTATAGATAGGCTGTGTTCAAATGACATCTACATTTGGGGTGTATCAATTTTAACTTCAGGCCACCAACAATTTTGAGAAAATTATCTTACTGGCTTCCTTGTTGAAAACAAAATATGCCACTAGCACAAAAACATTGTGTGTAGGCAGTGAAGCCCTGTTTAAAGCATATTCATTTGTATTTCATTTTTAAAAGTTAGAACAAAAGTAAAAGGAAAACATGTAATTTTGTTGTATTTGTTTGTTACAGTTGATGAATGTTCATCCAGTCCCTGTCAGAATGGAGGAACTTGTGTAGATGGGGACAATGGGTACGCCTGTACTTGCGTAACCGGATTCAATGGAGCAAACTGCGAAACAAGTAATAATTTGAACCATATTCGGTCTAGTTATTCTTCATTTGTAGTTGTTCAATGATTTTTAATTTATTTGACATACATGTACATGTATTAACCAGTTCCCTACGTGTTTATGAAATCCCAATAGACTTTGTACACAACCCACTTGATTCCTGTATTGATACAGTATGCAATATTGAGATATGCCATCTATATATTCATAATGTTATTAAATAATACAATCATATTTGGATTATTTTTCTCTTAATTTTATTGTTGTCTGGTTGCATGTGTTTGACTGCAATTTGTTAGAAAATAATATAAATCATGCCATCATATTTTTTTAGATACAATTTTTATTTGGACTGATTTGTCACTCATTTTTGGTAGCAAATGATTTTTCAAATCCAACATTTTACAAACCAGGTTATAGTTAGATTACCAGGGAGCATTACTTGTTTTTCATGGATAGTATTCATAGTAATATCACAACATAATAAACATAATTTGACATAATGATTGCAATATTTATATTAATGCCAAGTATTCGGCAAAAATACAAGATTTGCACTGTCTTTTTCAAGCTAAAAATAGGCTATTTTGAAGGTTAGTTTTCGATATACATGTATGTGTTTTCCCCCTCTTTGGCATTTATATCAATCAATTTTTTCTTCCTCATTTTCTCTGAATATTGGGGGGGCAAAATAAATTCATGGGCGACTGCCCTCCCCTGCCCCCAGGATCGACGCCTCTGTATTTAACATATATGGGCAAATATTACAGGTTACTGTTGTCCATCAATTCATACATTACATGAATGGTTTATCATGTTAAAGGGACTCAGTAACATTGTCCAAATCCTCAAAATCCAATTGGAAAACTAGCAGTTCTCTCATACCTTGTTTTGTTCGTATTGACAAAAAAAACATGGGACAGGTTTTGTTTTTTCAAATTTCCCTTTCGTTACAAAGATATGTACGATTGAAGTTTTCAGATAATAAAATATCCGTTGGAGTTTTGAATCCGTGTACAAAGTGAGTGCTGTGAGTTAGTGAATATTAATTAAAACGTCTTTTATTAGAAAATGTTTAACTCCTGACATTAAAAAAAAAAATATGTACCGTATATACAATTTTTGTTTGAACTGTGTTTGACTTGGCATTGTTTGACTTTAAACATGACAATTGCATAAAGTAAAACTTACCGAAATTGATTTTCTATTTAACTTTGATTTTTATTACTATATACCCTAGGGATCATACCCATAAGTTTTTATAAAACTTCTTCTGATCCCTCCACATCCATATTGCCTTAATGTAATCATCGTTTTTCTTAAACCTGTTTTATATTTTCTGTATGTTCTGTAGTCTCCGTGTATATTGCTGTTTTTGTTCTTGTACATCTTTACATTATATGTAGTGTCTTTTTATGAATTGTGGAAAAATAAAGACGACAATTCCCCAGGAATTGTATTGAATTTAATATCACTTTGCATTTTTGCTCATTACTCGGCCTATAACGTCCATTTGACTTGAAATTTTCAGACAATAGCCTGTGGACATAATAGATAACAACAATATACATTTTATCAACCAATCATCACTTTTTGCACATGTCAACAAAGTTACGAATCCCTTTAATTACAATATGTTTCAATCATAATCCCCACAGATGGAGTGTTCCAGTGAAAGCAAATTAAGCAGCATGCCATATTTGTTATATTTGAAATCATTTTTCCACCATTTCAAAGTGCATACTATTATATGTTGTTGGTGTTTTCCATATTTTGTTGTTCTAATGACTATATGCTTGGGATTTTCATTTAAATAATTTATTTTGAAAGAGGAGAGAACATGCAGATTTTACTGAAAAGAGCTATACATGTAGTTCGTAGACTGTTTAAATTCTAAATCTCTTCAACATAGATGAAATTTTACAAATTATACTTGTTTTGCTTTAGCATAAATTGCCAGATATTTTAAACAGGGCTGGACACTAGTACTTGCCTGATGACATGGGGCCAGTAAAACTGATGGCCGGCCAGTACAATTTGATAAAAGTACAATTTTTTAGTGGCCCAATCAGGCAACCAGATTGTCAAGCATTCATCGATGGAATGAGAACATCCTTTATATTTTGATTTAAAGCCTTATCCATCATCATATAGCTTTTTATCAATAATAGAGGGTGAGCAGCGAAAAAATTAATATTTTTATTTCGGGGGCTCCATTTTCGGGGGCTACTTTTCCAACTTTCGGGGGCTACAAATATTCGGGCTCTTTTTTGAATTTCAGGGGCTACTGATAAGCTATAATGCTGTAAGTGATCATTTTATAAGCATTTGATCACAATCCAAACAGAAAATCCCACAAAAAATCCTGAAAACATTTTTTTTTTTTTTTCGGGGGCGAATTTGGGCATTTCGTGGGCGAATTCGCCCACCGCCCCGTGTATTTTTTTCGCTGAGGGTGAGATTATTGATAGACTGTGTAAGAATGCAATCTACTTTGGGGGCATATACATTTTAATTTCAGGCCACCAACAATTTTGAGAAAATTATCTTACTGGCTTCCTAGTAAAAAAAAATATGCCACTAGCAACAAAATATAATGTGGAGGCAGTGGAACCCTGTTTAAAGCATTAAAAAGTTAGAAAAAAGTAAGCCTCATCCATGATATAGCTTTATCAATAAAAGGGGTAAGATTATAGATAGGCTGTGTTCAAATGACATCTACATTTGGGGTGTATCAATTTTAACTTCAGGCCACCAACAATTTTGAGAAAATTATCTTACTGGCTTCCTTGTTGAAAACAAAATATGCCACTAGCACAAAAACATTGTGTGTAGGCAGTGAAGCCCTGTTTAAAGCATATTTATTTGTATTTCATTTTTAAAAGTTAGAACAAAAGTAAAAGGAAAACATGTAATTTTGTTGTATTTGTTTGTTACAGTTGATGAATGTTCATCCAGTCCCTGTCAGAATGGAGGAACTTGTGTAGATGGGGACAATGGGTACGCCTGTACTTGCGTAACTGGATTCAATGGAGCAAACTGCGAAACAAGTAATAATTTGAACCATATTCGGTATAGTTATTCTTCATTTGTAGTTCTTCAATGATTTTTAATTTATTTGACATACATGTATTAACCAGTTCCCTACGTGTTGATGAAATCCCAATAGACTTTGTACACAACCCACTTGATTCCTGTATTGATACAGTATGCAATATTGAGATATGCCATCTATATATTCATAATGTTATTAAATAATACAATCATATTTGGATTATTTTTCTCTTAATTTTATTGTTGTCTGGTTGCATGTGTTTGACTGCAATTTGTTAGAAAATAATATAAATCATGCCATCATATTTTTTTAGATACAATTTTTATTTGGACTGATTTGTCACTCATTTTTGGTAGCAAATGATTTTTCAAATCCAACATTTTACAAACCAGGTTATAGTTAGATTACCAGGGAGCATTACTTGTTTTTCATGGATAGTATTCATAGTAATATCACAACATAATAAACATAATTTGACATAATGATTGCAATATTTATATTAATGCCAAGTATGCGGCAAAAATACAAGATTTGCACTTTCTTTTTCAAGCTAAAAATAGGCTATTTTGAAGGTTAGTTTTCGATATACATGTATGTGTTTTCCCCCTCTTTGGCATTATATCAATCAATTTTTTCTTCCTCATTTCTCTGAATATTGGGGGGGCAAAATAAATTCATGGGCGACTGCCCTCCCCTGCCCCCAGGATCGACGCCTCTGTATTTAACATATATGGGCAAATATTACAGGTTACTGTTGTCCATCAATTCATACAGTACATGAATGGTTTATCATATTAAAGGGACTTAGTAACATTGTCCAAATCCTCAAAATCCAATTGGAAAACTAGCAGTTCTCTCATACCTTGTTTTGTTCGTATTGACAAAAAAAACATGGGACAGGTTTTGTTTTTTCAAATTTCCCTTTCGTTACAAAGATATGAACGATTGAAGTTTTCAGATAATAAAATATCCGTTGGAGTTTTGAATCCGTGTACAAAGTGAGTGCTGTGAGTTAGTGAATATCACTTTGCATTTTTGCTCATTACTCGGCCTATAACGTCCATTTGACTTGAAATTTTCAGACAATAGCCTGTGGACATAATAGATAACAACAATATACATTTTATCAACCAATCATCACTTTTTGCACATGTCAACAAAGTTACGAATCCCTTTAATTACAATATGTTTCAATCATAATCCCCACAGATGGAGAGTGTTCCAGTGAAAGCAAATTAAGCAGCATGCCATATTTGTTATATTTGAAATCATTTTTCCACCATTTCAAAGTGCATACTATTATATGTTGTTGGTGTTTTCCATATTTTGTTGTTCTAATGACTATATGCTTGGGATTTTCATTTAAATAATTTATTTTGAAAGGGGAGAGAACATGCAGATTTTACTGAAAAGAGCTATAGTTCGTAGACTGTTTAAATTCTAAATCTCTTCAACATAGATGAAATTTTACAAATTATACTTGTTTTGCTTTAGCATATGATGAGCTAAAACATTGCCAGATATTTTAAACAGGGATGGACACTAGCACTTGCCTGATGTCATGGGGCCAGTAAAATTGATGGCCGGCCAGTACAATTTCATAAAAGTACAATTTTTTAGTGGCCCAATCAGGCAACCAGATTTCCAAGCATTCATTGATGGAATGAGAACATCCTTTATATTTTGATTTAAAGCCTTATCCATCATATAGCTTTTTATCAATAATAGAGGGTGTAAAAATGCAATCTACTTTGGGGGCCTATACATTTTAATTTCAGGCCACCAACAATTTAAAGGAAATTATCGTACTGCCTTACAGTAAAACAAAATATGCCACTAGCAAACAAATATAATGTGGAGGCAGTGGAACCCCGTTTAAAGCATATTTATTTGTATTTCATTTTTTAATAACAAGTTAGAAAAAAAGTAAGCCTCATCCATGATATAGCTTTATCAATAAAATGGGTGAGATTAGAGATAGACTGTGTAAACATGAAATCTAAATTTGGGGCATATACAATTTAACTTCAGGCAACCAAAAATTTGACAGGAAATGATTTGACTGGCCCCCTTCTCCCCTGGTAAAAAAGGAGAAAAAACTATGCCAATAGCACTGTTTAAAGCATTATGTATTTTGAATGAAGTATATTTTGCGACAGAAAGATAAAGCTTAAAAGTGAACCATGTAATTTTGTTGTATTTGTTTGTTACAGATATCGATGAATGTTCATCCAGTCCATGTCTGAATGGAACCTGTGTGGATGGGGTCAATGAGTACACCTGCAACTGCACAATAGGATTCAATGGAATAAACTGCGACACAAGTAATGATTTAAACCATATTGAGTCTAGTATATTCTTTATTTGTATTTGTTTCATGATTTTAATTTATTTGACATAGGAGATACAATTATCTACAGTTTGGGGGCCTCTGCCAACTGTATCTTTTTTTCTAAATTTATTAAATTATTAACTCATATTTGATTATTTGTTTTATTATATCTGGTTGCATGTGTTATGCTTCAGTTTGTAAGAAAATAATAGAAATCACGCATCATCATTTTCTAGATATTATTTTTATTTGCAATGATTTTTCACTGATTTTTGGTAGCATATTATTTTTCAAATCCCAAATTTAACAAACCTGGTGATAGTGAGATTACCAGGGAGCATTTGCTTTGTTTCATGGAATAGTAGTAATACAACATAGCATAATTTGACATAATGATTACAATATTTAGACCACAGTTTTTAATCTTCACCAATCACTATTAATATGCATGATTGTAGTGTATGCAGTTTTATTTTGATTTTCCTTTATTCTGCACACCGACATTAATCTTCACCAATGTCAATGCCTCTAATGAATTGCATTCTCAATTCAACTGTAATTGCATGCAATTTTCCATTTACAAAATATTCACATATATTTTGTTTTCATTTTTATTTTTAATTTAAGTGATTATAATAAATGTAGTTTAAATTGTTTTTCTTTAAATCAAGGCCATTTAAAATCCTGCTGTCTGTTGAAAATCGTGCTGTTCAGTGGTCATGTATTTGCATGCAAACACATTACAAATGTGCCTGTAAAATTGATTACATTTCACACTGTAAATATTCAATGCCATTATCCAAACAACTATAGAAAAATTAATGATATATAAAGACAAATCATTCCAAAAACAGGTTCTCAAATTTTAAAAAAAGTTCTCAAACTTGAGGTATTACAAGTAATATGGAAAATTTGTTAAGCAAAACAAAATGGCAACTTTTCAAGGCTTGTATAAACATGGTTAATTATTTATTATGAAACCTCAGGCAAATTTTAAAGGCACAAAATTTGTAAGGCACCTGTTTTGTTGATCAACCCATTTGCTTGTTCTGACCAATGTATTCTCTGCATGCTAGCATGATTTACGCATGACACTGGGTTTTCTTATTTTTGTTTATATTTCTCATTATTTTACAATTTCTTTTTTATTTACATCATAATGTTCATTGCATGCTTTCAGACATTGATGATTGTGCAGACAATTCTTGTCTAAATGGAGCTACGTGTACTGATATTGTCAATGGTTACACATGCGAATGTGCTGCTGGATACAATGGAGCATTCTGCGAAATAGGTAATAGTCTTGTACCACATGGACAATTGAAAAATTTGTGGGGGAAATTAAAACAGAATTTATTAAACGGTAAATGTTAAAAGTGAAATCTGGTAGAAGACTAGAAGTAATTTGCTGTCAATTTCTTCCTGATATTTGTGCATCATTTTTGAGCAAAAAAAACCCCCCAGCTTATTTTGCATTGGAGACAAAAAGTTCCTATTTCCAAATGTCTAGCATAATGTTAGTATAGTTAAAGGGTACCACCACCCAGAAATAATAATCTTTTTATAGAAAGGTAACATCTTTAGTATTCCATTCCTTCAATAAGTTCACAAAAATATGTTTTCAGAAAAAATATATAATTGGAAAACGCATCACCATTCTCAGCCATGCGGTCATGCGGTCTGAATGCGCAGACTATTATGCGAGCAGAGCCAGCGGCGCTCTATGCAGAGAGTGAACAAATCATCCGGGATTCTATTGACGTCCGCGTGAATTGCATTGGCGCACTCGCAAATGCCTGGCCCGTGTGGAACCACGAGATAGCCGTGGTTCCGTAAGTGGTGGAAATTAATTGCTTTGTTTATGAATTACACAACCCTTTGCAAAATGTTGGGTATCTATTTGATATCACAAAACGGTACCAAAACATATAATAATGTGTTGTCCTTTGCCTGGTGGTCCCCTTTAACTATCATTTGAAGTAGTTTACATGCATGCCTTTTTAATTTGTTAACATCTTGTTTGTCTTAGAATTTCTTTGTTTTTGCTATGTTTATTGAATTAATTTGTTTTGAATAGCACCTGTGTACATGCTGCATGTTGTTTTACATTTCACTTTGTTGTGTGTCTTGAAGTGGTACATGTGTTAATACTGCTATAGATTACTTTTGCACTCAAAATATTATGTTGATATTCTTTTCTTGTATATCATTTCTGTGCTGCTATTTTACTTGAATACATGACTGCATATTCAGTATGTTGCTTTTTAGTTGATGTTAACTAGCTATTTCTGTGCTAATTTTCAACATGCAAGTATATGTATATGAATTATAGTTACTAATTTGCATCCATTATTTGCAATCTCACTGTAATTTGATATATTGCAGACATACAGGGTGTCTTTAAAAAAGAGTAAACCCAACTTTAATGGCTAATCATCAGAAAACTGAAATATTTAGAGAATGTTTATTGTTGTAGGGGTAGTCCATGAAGTCCTCTGTCCAATGATACCAAGTACATTATGTAACTGTCATGCATGACTGAGCACACTTGACCTTTATGACAGGTGGTAAAATCATCACTGTGACAAGTTACTTCCTGGTGTGGTAATTGGGGTGTGGGCTTATTGAACTTAATTTTGCTGTCACATAATCAATACCATTATGTAAGACATTTGACCAAAAACATTTCCAAACAGATACACAGTTCATATGCTTCACAAACATGGTTCAATTGACTACTGAACTGAGAACATTCGTGGTGACACGGTATCATGAAACAAGAAGTTTCATTGCTGTTCAAGAGGCCTTTCGGAACCAGTTTCCTGAGAGGGAGGTGCCCACAAAACGGGCCATCGGTACAATGTGCGAAAGTATGATGAGCATGGAACAAGTCTGAATCGCCATAAGGGACACTCTGGCCACAGACGAACTGGGAGGTCCGCTGAAAACATTCAAGTCGTAAGGGAGGCCATCGAAGCAAACCCAAGTGAAGTTCTAACTTGTCACAGTGATGATTTTACCACCTGTCATAAAGGTCAAGTGTGCTCAGTCATGCATGACAGTTACATAATGTACTTGGTATCATTGGACAGAGGACTTCATGGACTACCCCTACAACAATAAACATTCTCTAAATATTTCACAGTTTTTTGATGCTTAGCCATTAAAGTTGGGTTTACTTTTTTTAAAGACACCCTGTAGATGCATGTGATCCACATCCATGTAGAATGGTCATTCACAAATATGGGCATTGACAAATTGACAAAATGGGAACAGCAATATGATGAACAATAAAAACAATATACCACTTCCCTCTTCAAGATATTGAGTTTGACATAAGATCACCCTTTTAAGCAACGTACCCCCCCCCCCCCCCCAACCAAAAAAAATGTCCAAGATTCTTCTGACATAGTTAACATGTATAATTCATAATTGTACGCACACATTTGGTAAGGAACTGATTTCTTTTAGCAATTGTTACCCGCAATTAAAATTATCTGCATGTAGCTGGCCATGGCATGATTTTTGCTCTCTAATTTCTCCCATTTTTCACAAATCCCTGTTTTGCACATCCTACATTGCATGCTTTCAGACATCGATGAATGTGGAACCAATTGTCTAAATGGAGCCACATGTGATGATATGATCAATGGTTATACATGTACTTGTGCTGATGGATACAGCGGAACAAACTGCGAGACAGGTATTAGTCTTGATTCGGAGGGAAAATTTTATATTATGTTGGGGAAATTAAAGCAGAATTTAATAAACAGTTAAGTTATGGTAAAAGGAAATATGGTAGAACTATTTGAGACAGTTAGTTTATAATATATAGGACATGTTGGACATGCGATTACATTCAACTCCTTCCAGATATTTGTGCATCATTTTATAGCAAAAAATACAGAACTACATGTATTTTGCCCTGGAGGCACAAAATTACTATGTATCTCTGATAGATTAACTATACTTTGAAGCAGTGCTCAGTAACATCAGTAACATGCATGTTTAAAAAAAAAAAAAAAAATGTTAACATCTTGTGTGTCTTTGAATTTCTTTGTTTTTGCTATATGTTTATTGAATTAATTTGTTTTTAATAGCACCTGTGTACATGCTGCATGTTGTTATACATTTTATTTTGTTGTGTGTCTTGAATAGGTACAATATGTACAGTATTATGCAATAGATTACTTTTGCACTAAAAATATAATTGTACGCACACATTTGGTAAGGAACTGATTTCTTTTAAAGCCTGTTAGCAATTTTTACCCGCAATTAAAATTATCTGCATGTAGCTGGCCATGGCATGATTTTTGCTCTCTAATTTCTCCCATTTTTCACAAATCCCTGTTTTGCACATCCTACATTGCATGCTTTCAGACATTGATGAATGTGCAACCAGTCCTTGTCTAAATGGAGCCACATGTGATGATATGGTCAATGGTTATAAATGTACTTGTGCTGATGGATACAGCGGAACAAACTGCGAGACAGGTATTAGTCTTGATTCGGAGGGAAAATTGTATATTATGTTGGGGAAATTAAAGCAGAATTTAATAAACAGTTAAGTTATGGTAAAAGGAAATATGGTAGAACTATTTGAGACAGTTAGTTTATAATATATAGGACATGTTGGACATGCGATTACATTCAACTCCTTCCAGATATTTGTGCATCATTTTATAGCAAAAAATACAGAACTATTTTGCCTTGGAGACACAAAATTCCTATTTCCAAATGTATAGCATAATGCTTCTGATACATTAACTATACTTTGAAGCAGTGCTAACATCAATAACATGCATTTTTATTTTGTATTTGTTAACATCTTGCGTGTCTTAGAATTTCTTTGTATTTGCTACATTTTATTATGATAGCACATGTGTACATGCTGCATGTCGTTATATATTTCACTTTGTTGTGTGTCTTGAATAGGTACATGTACAGTATTACTGCAATAGATTACTTTTGCACTCAAAATAATATATCGATATTCTTTTCTTGTATATCCTTTTTGTGCTGCTATTTCACTTAAATACATACATGTAACTGCATATTCAGAATGTTGAGAGTCGATATAGGGCCTAAATTTTGTATCCTAGCAGAATATTCTTCAGAATGTTGTTGCATTTTATTTGATACTAAATAGCATTCAAGATATTGAGTTTGACATAAGATCACTTTTTTAAGCAACCCCCCCCCCCCATTTTCTTTCCCCAAGATTCTTCTGACATAGTTAACATGCATGATTCATAATTGTATGCACACATTTGGTAAGGAACTGATTTCTATTGTCAAAGCCTGTTTCCTTGTTACCCACAACTAAAATTACCTGCATATAGCTGGCAATGGCATGATTTTTGCTCTCTAATTTCTCCCATTTTTCACATATCCCTATTTTGCACATCCTACATTGCATGCTTTCAGACATTGATGAATGTGGAACCAATTGTCTAAATGGAGCCACATGTACTGATATGGTCAATGGTTATAAATGTACTTGTGCTGATGGATACAGCGGAACAAACTGCGAGACAGGTATTAGTCTTGATTCGGAGGGAAAGTTGTATATTATGTTGGGGAAATTAAAGCAGAATTTAATAAACAGTTAAGTTATGGTAAAAGGAAATATGGTAGAACTATTTGAGACAGTTAGTTTATAATATACTCCGCAAAAAAAGAAACTGAACACTTGTATGAGACCAAATATTTCGTATTCATTAACGATAAAATATATGATATTGTATATCAAATTAAAGATAAAATTATCCTCTTCAATATTCGCATGAAATCCAGATGAAATCATTCATGCATGACTTGTCACGGTCAATTAACCACACCAAGGTCTGTTTTCAAAAATAGCAAAAATGGAACGTCCACTCAACCATATAAATGTTGATAAGCATAATGTAAAACGCTATATTCATGAGATGGCATAATTTTTCATTACAAATGTGATCTTTTCTATCTTCATCTCAATAAAAAGTATAAATGAAGACAAATTGTGAACGTTATAGGTGTTATTTTCATCCAAAAGTAACAAAATGGGGAATTCCATGGCAAAGTTTCATCAGTCAAAACCACAGTTTGTGCCCTTATTTCAGCATGAAAATGGTATAAATTCTTCTCAAGAATTATACCATAGTCCAAAGATCTTCAAAAGCTGAAGTCACCCTTGGTCAAACAGTTGGGTCGTCTTTAACATTACATTTCTCTAGGTAAATATGGTTAAAATTGCAGGGGACATGAAGCTTCATGCCTGTAATACAGACCAGTATGATAATGCTCTCATAACCTGGCCCTGTTTTATTGACAAATTTGTATTTCCAGAATTTGTTCATAATAATAAAGTTGAATAGTGTCATAATTTACTTGCCCCGCTCATCTTGTTTTAAGTGAAACGCTTACTATCACTTCAGTCGAATGGTGTGGTCCTCCATTGTTTTGCTATTTTTGAAAACAGACCTTGCTAGTGTTAATTGACCATGACATTTCATGCATGAACGATTACACCTTGAAGTTATACCCTGCATGTACAGGACTAAATTCACTTTAATTTGATATATGATCATGTACACTTTATCGTAAATTAATATGAAATATTTCAACTTATATAAGTGTCCAGTTTCTTTTTTTGCGTAGTATATATAGGACATGACATGTTGGACATGCAATTACATTCAACTCCAGATATTTGTGCATCATTTTATAGCAAAAAATACAGAACTATTTTGCCTTGGAGGCACACAATTACTATGTCCAAATGTATAGCATAATGCTTCTGATAGATTAACTACACTTTGAAGCAGTGCTAACATCAGTAACATGCATGTTTATTTGTTACCATCTTGTGTGTCTTAGAATTTCTTTGTTTTTGCTACATTTTATTGAATTAATTTGTATTTGATAGCACCTGTGTACATGCTGCATGTTGTTTACATTTCACTTTGTTGTGTGTCTTGAATAGGTACATGTATTATAGATTAATTTTGCACTCAAAATTATATTGATATTCTTTTCTTGTATATCCTTTTTTTGCTGCTATATTTCACTTAAATACATAACTGCATATTCAGAATGTTGAGAGTCGATGTAGGGCCTAACTTTTGTATCCTAGCAGAATATTCTTCAGAATGTTGTTGCAAAATGTTAGCAAAATTGGCCAAGAAATTAGAAAGTACAATGACTTTTTGTCCAAAATGGACAGAGTATTGAAATGATAGAATTCCATGGTAACTGCAGCATTCACCTTTAATACACAATGTTGATTTATTACTACACTAAATGTTTCTAAAGAATTTATTCACAGCTAATGCACACTATTTTCATTCACATTAACAGAATGTGCATTGTTAATTATAATCAGTTACTAATTTGCATGATTTCCTTTTGCACTTGACTAATATTTCAGACATAGATGCATGCGACCCAGATCCATGTCAGAATGGTGCAACTTGTGTTAATAATGACACGTTCCCTGTCCCAGCAACTTACACTTGCATGTGCCCTTCTGGATACAGTGGAACAAACTGTGAAACTGATAATAACCTCAAAAGTGTATAAATGTGGGGGCAGTGGTAAAAATGCAAATATACCTTCTGTGGGGGAGGGGGGGGGGGGGGTGGGGGTGGGGTGGGTTATTGAGATTAAATTGATTGGGCCTTGGGGGAGGGTGTGTTTGGGGGTTCCTCCTCCTATGATAGGGACTTAAATTTTAATTATTGAATATAGGTTTTTAGAGCATGTCAACAGATAGAAACAAATTCAGTCATTTTAATGTTTAATTAGGGGGCTGAGGTACCCCCCCCCCCCAAAAAAAAAAAACCAAAACAAAACAAAACACCCCCTGCTGTATGCTCTGTGTGAAAATAATGTACTTTGCGTTGTTACCCCTAAAATAGAAATGATAGAAGCGTAGTTTTTAATACTGCAAGCTATGATTTGGGGTGCATTTAATCCCTATCTTTATCGCTTTTGAAATGCAAACAATCTAGATTTGCTGTCAAAAAGTTGATAGAAAGAAGAAAGCATTAATTATTTAACTGCAATGTAGTACATGTATGTTAAAAATATAGTATGTATTTTCACTAGTTTCTAATGACAGAGCCAAATTAGAACAATGCTATCAATTCTTTACATATAAATTCAAGTTTTTTCCTCAATCTTCATGTTTGCTTGATTGTTGATTGTGACTTTAATAGTGTTTTAATTCTCAATTGTATGCTTTTGAGTTTTCTTAATTGCTTTATTAATTTTGCTTATTTTGTTAATTCATTGTTTTATAATACTGGTATACATTTTACATGCATTAGACAGTAAGTAGTGTTGATCGAATGCCCGAAGTGATAACCGCAACATTCACCTTACACATGCATTGTTGATTTTGTTTATAATATATTGTATGTTCTACATAAATATATATCTAAAGAATTGATTCACAGCTAATAAACATGTACAAACTTTCATTGATATCATTAGCACGTTATCAACCATTGTTAATTATAATCAATCACTGATTTGCATTAACTCCTCCACAATCTGACTAATATTTCAGACATACAAGCATGTGACCCACCTCCCTGTGACAATGGTGCAACTTGCACTAACATACCAGATAGTGGTAATGGACCAGCAACATACAACTGCACGTGTAAACCTGGCTATACAGATGTAAACTGTAGCACAGGTTTGTAGCATAAGCCCGGTCCCATATCACCGGATAGCATAAATGGATTCCAGATGAATGTAAAATTTGCAAAATCAAATTATCCGGTGGCGACTCAAAGTCGTCTCCGTTGCTTCATGCACCAGACATTCCGCTGAAC
Source organism: Echinarachnius parma (assembly GCA_037951105.1). Classification (NCBI taxonomy): domain Eukaryota; kingdom Metazoa; phylum Echinodermata; class Echinoidea; order Clypeasteroida; family Echinarachniidae; genus Echinarachnius; species Echinarachnius parma. Next base: position 59,950 of record JBAMJV010008143.1, read on the forward strand.
AGAACAACGTACATCGCCTGACAATGAAACGGACAAGAAACGCATACAAACGGCTTGCAAATTTTACTCTCCCTCTGGCATTCGTTTACGCTATCCGGTGATATGTGACCGGGCCTATATTAATCGTTTTATCCACAGTGGTGTAGCCAGTAGGGTCATCCAACGTGTTGAACAAGGAGGGAGAGAAATTATTATCCCCATGAGGGGGGATTTTAAATCCTCTGCCCCAAATACAAAGATTGTGTTCCCATCTAGGATTTTGCAATTCCCATATAGATATAAATACAACACCCACCAGGTTCCCATAGGCATTGGGTTAATATGATTTTTATTTTGTGGCTCAAAGGGGGTAACTATTGACAAGAATTCAGACATGGGGCAGTGTATGGGAGCTAGGGGCAGCGCTTCCTTTCATCCCTCTTAATGATGATGCCACTGGTTTTATTGCATTTAGTTTTAAATCCCTTTGGTAATATTCTTTTCAAACACGATGTGAATGAGAAGGTTAAGTTTATGTCATGCATGCACATTTATTTATTTATTTAATTATTCATATTTAATACAGAAAGATTTATATAGTTCAATTACCATGATTAACCTTAATATAATGTATAGTACTTCACTTTAAATTATGTTTATAATATACTAAGTTCCATTTCAGTTTATGCCTCATTCTTGCAAAAGTATGTGGAATGTTATTTCCGTCAAAGACATTCAATCATTGATTTCAAGTCATATTTAGAAATTAATTTCCTTTATGATCATAAGCATATGAGGAAATGTTTATATGACAGTGAAAATGCACATGCAAATTTATAATTGTGTTGATGTAAGTTTTATTTGAATTATGTTGTTTAATTGGCTACTTCATACAAATTTACTTTGGTCAGGAAGGCTTTATCATTTAAGAAAAAAATGTATCTAATGTTTCACACAATGCAGAGAGGTGTATGGTTATATGGTACAATGTGTGATATGTATGCCTCTCCCACAAAGACACTTACTATAATTAATTTTCACCGTAGAACTTTTATATTTTTTTCACTGCACGTTGCCCAATTCACTTTTCACTTCATTGTTTAGAAATAAATGAGTGCGACCAAGATCCATCACCTTGTGAGAACAATGCCAAATGCAATGACTTTGTAAACTATTACAACTGCACCTGCACACCCGGATACATCACCTTCGACTGTAGCCAAAGTGAGTATAATTGCGGGGCTTGACACTACCACTTGCCCAATTGCCAGGGGCAATCAAAAATTGATGTGGGGCAGGCAAATTCAATTTCATGCATGGTCTAGTTTGGTTAACCCTTTACAGAAAGAGTTTCGAAGTTGCAATAGATTGCAAGTAAAAACATTTGCATATTTGAACCCCAGGGGGGGGGGGGGGGGGGGGCACTCGAATTATTTTTTGACGGGGGTGTGCCGCACGGAACTCTGAAATGGCACAAAATATAGGGTCTTTGGAGCTACAAAAATCCTGAAACGGGAGTTAAGGGGTCTAAGGAGCAGACTAAAACTACAAAATACATAGACTTGGAGCTTCCAAAGACCTACGGAAACCCTCAAAAAGGCTCAAATGGTGGTCCAAGGAGCTGACTAGAAGAAGAATAATGGACTTGGCGCTACTCAACTACCTAGCCAAGTCATTCCGGGGGTCTATGGAGCGGCAATTTTTGAAAATCGGGTATCTTTAGAGCGGCAATCGGGTGTGAAAACGGGGGTCTTTTAAGCGGCACATACCCGTTTTACATTATACATGAGTGCGCCCCCCCCCCCCCCCCCCCCCCCCCCGGGATTTGAACCAATCAGATTTCCGCATTTAGTTACATGATCTGACTTGTAATCAATTGCTACTCTACAATCGATTATAGCTCTTTCTGCAACGGGCCTCCGATCAGGCAACTGACATTTCTTTTTTAACTGGGAAAGTACATGTAGGATGTAATTTCTTACTTATAAATGTCATCTAGAAGAAAGCAGGCAAATAAATTATCTGTTTGGTACAATTTGGAACGTTACTTTATGATTTTACTTTCACTGAACATGCCAATAGAGATCAAAGTTATTTGTGCCGTACCCCAACGAACTACTGTCTACTCTGTACTACAATGGAGCCAAACACTGTCATGTTTCCTTGTTGTACATATATGTAAACATATATACTTCAATGTTTTAATGTGTTTGATTTTATATCTAGGCTGTGATGAGGGTTTCTATGGCCAAGACTGCAGCCAGAACTGCCCATGTTTATCAGGTGCTGATTGCAGCTATGTGGATGAAGCATAATAGTTGGATGTTTAGAATTAATTTTTCGATAAATAATGACTGTTTGTGATGTATTCTATTTCTAGCTTGCGATGAAGTATTCTACAGCCAAGGCTGCAGTCAGAAAAATCACATCATGGCCCAGTTGCAGAAAGAGATGCCATCGATTGTAAAGTTGCAATTAATTGTCTGCAGATTATGTCACTAAATGCACAAATCTGATCAGTTGAAACGCGCACATTTTCTGACTTACAATTAATTGTTATTTACAATCAATTGTATCTCTTTCTTCAACGGGGCCCAAGTGTATCGGGTGCCAATTGCAGTTATGCGGATGAAGCATGATGATATTTGGATTTTTAGAATTTCTTTTCTGAGGAATTATATTTGATAAGTGCTAAATTTACTTATTTCTAGTGCAAGCGCAGTTGTGTGAATGATGCGTCATAATATTTGGGTTTTTATAATATTTCTTTTCTGATAAATCTTATTTGTTGTATTCCATTTACTTATTTCTAGTGGGTGATGAGGAATTCTACAGTCAAGATTGTGCCCAGAACTGCACATACATGTATGTATCGGGTACCAATTCACAGTTTTGCGGATGAAGCATGATGATGTTGGACTTTTAAGAACTATTTTCAGAGAAATTGTTTTTGATTTGTGTTCCATTTGCCTATATCTAGTGCGTGACGAGGAATTCTACGGTCAGGATTGCGGTCTGAACTGCACTTGTGTGACAGGTGCCAATTGAAGATGTGGATGAATCAAAATGATATTTGAATTTTTAGAATTATTTTCGGAGAAATTATATTTTGATTTGTGTTTTGTGCTTTGTGTTTCATTTCCTTATTTTAGTGTGTGATGCGGGATTATACGGTCAAGACTGCGGTCAGGACTGCACATGTGTATATGGTGCCAATTGCAGTCACATAGATGGATATTGCTCCTGCGATAAAGAATTTGATCGACAGACTTGTGACAAAGGTAAAATAATAACTATTACTACTACCACTACCACTACTGCAGCAAATCCTGTCTAAAGACCAGCCAAGGGAGACAGAAATGGTGGTCTTCATAAGTAGGTAGTCTCAATAGAGTGGTTCTTGTATAACCAAATTGCCTCTAATGAAGTCAGGCGGTCCTTAGAGCAGGTTTGGATGTGCTACTGGCTACTGCATGTATTTCCGCTACAGTCAAACCTGTCTTAGTGGCCACCTGTCTATAGCAGCCAACCTGCCTATTGTGGCCACCAAAAGTGTCCCCATGCAGCGGTTAGCAATGTTAAAGAACCTGTCTACAGTGGCCACTTTATTATATCCCTCGGGTGGTCACTAATCACAAGTTTGACTGTACATGGATGGGGCTCAGATGGAGTTTGAAATGCATCGCCATAGTAAATATCCATCAAACATATACCAGTGAAAAAACTACATGTGTGCTCACATCCATTAAGCCTTCGAAATAGCAAACAGTACAAATTATAAAAAAGACTCTGCATGAACTTGCCAAAAGTATAATGGGCACTATTTTCATGCAAGTGAGCTTTAAAATTGCCCTTGAACATCTTTTTACCCTTGATTTACCCTATCAGACTGATTTGGATGCTAACACTATGTTAAATCAGAAGACATCGTTTTTAAAGTATTCAAATAGTAAACTAAACTTCTTACCAAAAATATGTTAGTAAAATTTAATTTATCAATAAAGTGCAAAGACTTCACATGTTTTTGTGTGACTTTAGCCAATGGGGAGAGTGGTTGGGCAAGTAAACTGTCTCAAAAGAGGAACTAATCTGTAGCATCACATTAAAAATACAATACTTGGAATTCATAACACAAATATCACGCCTGTCTCTATGTGCTGTGAGCAAAGGAAAGCAAGCGGCAAGTTGAGTTTACTTCTAAGGTGAATTTTAACTTTTATATCAATCACATGAACAGAGAGGATCTTATGATTTACATTTCCTTTTCTTGTTTCTAGCTGAACTAAGCGCCATAGCAGACGATGATCTTCCAGGTAACGAAGTTTCGGAAGGAGAAAATTTCAAACTTTTCTGCCGGGTCAATTTGCCTGAAGGTGACCTCGTGTCTGTTACGTGGTCTCGCGATGGGACGATGCTTCCAAATGAGAACAGTGATTACATGGTGCAGAACGATGCCGACATGGGGGAATACAACCTTACTATTATCGAAGCGGATGCTGAAGACACAGGGATGTACTACTGCGTAGCAGTTGCCATGGTAACCAACTTGACCATCGAGTCCAATCATCTTGACATCAGGGTGCTGGGTGAGTGAATTTACTGCCTCATGTGATAACATTTATTTTTAATGGGATATACATGTACATTTAAATACAGGGATGTCAACTCTCAGGCATAAGCCTGCATTTCAGGCTCTGGTCACTCAGCAATACAGGCTAATTTGTTAGATTTTCCAGCCAAATCAGGTAAAGCAGCTCAATTTAAAGCGTAAGATTTGTAGCTTACTGGCATATCTCTTCAAAATATAAATATTGCATCCGTAATCAGATTGAAAGCTCTACCAATACTTGTTTGTACATTTAGTTTGCAATGTGTTCTAAACTAATTTGGCACTGTTTTTGTGTAACTTATAAATCATTTTGCCTTCAGATGTTGATTTTCACATTACTTGTTCAACTATTTATTGATTGTATATAACAGAAAATTGCATGCAAGCTAATATGAACTCCAAAAGATTTTAATTTTTAATTTTGGCTGAACTTAGAATGCAGGATTGCAAAACTGCCTGACATATTTGTATTGTTTGCTTTTTATCTATATGCTTGCATTCATATTATGAAACTGAAAATGATAACAGAATGTGCAAAGTGTATATATTTTTCATATTGTTCATGATAACAAGTAATGTATAACAATATGTTTTAGGTTCTTGAAAGTGTCAATCAACTAATTCCATTTATAATTGTGATACTTATATTTAATTAACATACATGTTATGCATTACTCCTGTTTCTATTTTACCTTGTTGCATAATATCTCATTTATTAATATAACTATGCAGATTATTATGATGTTTTGCTGCATTGTTTCTCTGCACTGTATTCAGTTTAGTTGAAGCCTTCACAAATATATAAATATGAAGTATGCTTTAATGATAAAAAAATCAAAGACAAAAATATGATTTAAACAAAAGAGTCATGTTATGGATGTCCATGACTGGTGTATATCACAAAATGCTTTAATACAATATTGATACAGTCAAACCTGTCTTAGCGGCCACCTGTCTATAGCAGCCAACCTGTCTATAGTGGCCATCAAAAGTTATCCCCTGCAAGGAAAAACAGTGCTATTGAACCTGTCTATAGTGGCCACCTGTCTACAATGGCCACTATTCTTGACTCCCTTGGGTGGCCACTATACACAGGTTTGACTGTACTGTGAAACCAATACAAATGCATAATATTTTTAAAGCAGATATTTATTACAAAAATATTAATGGAAAAATTAGCAAAGAAAATAGGGTTTCTGCAGAATTTGAACCTGAGACCTCCAGATCGCTAGACTGGTGCCCTACCACCTGTCTGAGTATACTTCTTGTCAGTTTCCCATTGTTTAAAGAAAAAAATTTAAGCACAGATAATTATGCTGATTGAAACTTGATGCAAGCAAACTTTTCAGTCATATTGCCCACATGCAGTAACTTTGATTGAAAACATGACAAGATATTATTTTCCATTTTTTAAAGCCAAATTATTTTGTTTTTGTTACATTTACATGATTGTGAACTAAGTTTGTACTAAACTGGGCTCCAAAAGAAACTTATCACACATTAAAATCCAAAGCATAAAAAGTAATCATAATTGGGCATATAATAGATATAATACTCCTTAGCAAGCTCATCTAAAACAATTATGTTTGCTTTTATAGTCAACAAAGAATAAAATAAGGTGAAATCGCAAGAGGTAATTTTTCAAAAATCACAGAAACTGCTCGCTTTCCGGGCACAGAGCTCGGTACGGACAATAGCCAGTCTAGTGGTTACATAACCCGCTTTGAAGTTGAATGAATAGCTGTTGAAAGTTCTGAATAGACCGCCTTTCGTGGAGGTTCCCAGCGAGCAGTTTCTGTGATTTTTGAAAAGTGACCTGTAGTGATTCCATGGCATTTTTCTCTTTTTTGGCAAAAGCAAACTTGTAATTTTTTAGATATGCTTCATAATGAGAATAATAGCTTATCTGTGTCTAAATATGAATCAATTTGGTGCTATAGATTTTAGTGAGCGTCGCTCTGAAAAAGTGATAAGTTTCTTTTGGAGCCCAGTTTAGATCCCTTTAATGTGTATTTTTCCATAATCACATGTACTGTATGTTATTCTTTTCTAATGCCGTTTCCTATGCTTTCCTTCCTCTATCCTCCCTCTGTTTTCCGTAACCAACCATAAACCATCTTATTTAAAGCGCTTTCATTGATTGGTCTGTATAGTACCAGGTATTTATCTACATGTACTGTAGCTAAAAACTAGATATTCTCGTATAGTACAGATATTCTAGCTACATTATGTCAGATATGGTAGCAAAGTTAGTACTTTTTAGACACCCCTCCTGCATTTATGCAGGTTTCATTTGTATGACGCACCTCTTGACCCCCAGGAAAGGTGCGTCATTGTACCGATATGCGTCACCCTTTTATGAACCATGACGCACCCTCCGTCAGAAAAAGTGACTCGCCATCAGGAAACATTGACGCATATTTGAGTCAAAATTGTGACGCACCATTTCATGAAAATGACGGTCCTATTAGTCCTATTGACGAACCTTGTGACGCACCCATGGTAAAGAGACTGACTATGACGCACACATGGGTCAGCGTTGTGACTGACCTTTTGCTTACATGACGGTACTGTGCGTCATCAATATGGGAGTACATGACGCACCTTTCCTGGGGGTCAAGAGGTGCGTCATACAGATGACACCTGCATTGATACTATCAAAAGTGGTTATTTTCATGCGATAAACAGATTCATGACTGGTCCTAAAATACTGTATACAGTTTATATATATCATATACTATTAATATTTTGCACCAAAAGTCTCAGAAACTAATTTGTGCTGAACAATTGGAAAATATTGCTTAGTGGTATAGACTGTACACATTACAATGTACTGCATACTGCATGCATACTCCATGTAGCACCTGTGCACTGTATTTCCTGGTTTTAACCCATTGCACAATATGTATACTACATTATCTAGAAAATCAACTTGTATAAATATTTTCACGAGTTTTAGAATTCCCACTTGCCTATAAAGTGAAATATGCTTTGATTAAAGGGAGACAAAATGCAGGAATGTTCGCTAAATTGTTAATTGCATAAATACTGTCCAGAAGTGACTGTAATTATGTACTTTCAGTAACAGTAAGCGCCAAAACTGCCAGCGTTTGGCTCTCCTTTATTAAATGTACTATGAAAATAACCACTTATACAGTATGTCAGGTATATTTACCCATCCAGCACTGTCTAATTTACGACCAGTTGGCTGTTGCCTACTAGTTAGTGAATATTTCCATGAGATTAATACATATTGCACAACAGGGACCCATCTACAGGCAATTGGTTATTTTAACTGAGTTGTACAAGAAGAATCCACAGTAGTCTTGTGTATATTTGTTGTCCATTTTTATTTGTATAATATTTGGTAATAATGATTTTATAAATAATACCAAATTAATTATAATAGTGAGTACAAGCACTGCTTTTTAGTGGACCCCTCATGTTTCCAATATATATAAATTAATTTTTGTAAATGATTATAATTGATTTGTAATGTTTGTTGGAAACATGAATAAATTGAACAAAATTGAAATTATGAAAATCATGAAATTAATAATAGTTTGTGCCACCTGGAAGAAAGCTTATGGGAGAGCCCTGATTTTGTTTCATAAATTATAATGATTAAAGGGATAGGGGTATGGAGAATTTAACTTCTACATATTTTAAATGGTAATATTTTGATATTTATTTCAATGTAATCAATATAATTAGGGCTGAGTCAAATCGGATATTTTGAAAAACGGATATGAGTCGTGTACAAATGGTCGGATGTCGAATATATCCGAAAAAAATAAAATAAAATAAAAATAAATAAATTAAAAAAAAAAAAAATCAGATTTTTGTATTTATTTATTTTTTTAAATCTGATATCCGTCCGTTTTTTCAATTAGAACCGGCAGGACAGTGCGATGTTAGTGTACAAATTGCTGTCAAGATGAAAGAATTCGATATCATGATTCTCATCATAGATTCTTCTAAATTTGGCTCTCACTATACCACTAGTATATTAATCCTCTTACCATTGGTTTATTATTTGTTTTGTTTATTTGTAATTTATGTTAAATACCTTAACTTTTAACTTTAGCAATAGATAAGCAGGGTTCAGTGTGCCATTTTTCTGATCTAATCTATATAATGGGGATTACAACATTTGATGAATAAAAAAAAATAAAAATACCCGTATCCGAAAATTTGTATCCGGTATCCGACCTTCACGGTCGGATATCGAATAGATATCCGTTTGGACTCAGCACTATATATAATATATAATTGTTTTGCATGGTGGGAGCATGTTGATGTATTTGTTACAATCATCAATTTATTTTTAATTATCTTTTTATCTATCTATCGATCAATGGATCAATCAATCTATCTATCTATCTATCTATCTATCTATCTATCTATCTATATGTCTATCTATCTATCTATCTATCTATCTATCTATCTATATGTCTTATCTATCTATCTATCTATCTATCTATCTATCTATTTATCTATCAACTAAGTGCTTATTTTCTATTAAAACAGCTATTAAAGCTTGTGACTTCCTTTCCTAAATAAGGTCTTGTTTTATAGACATAATTTGTATTTCAAACTTGACTTCAAAATATGAAGCTCACCTCTATAATTTCTGGTTCAATATGTATAATTCACCACAATAATGATTTATCTTCTTTTGATGGTAAAGGAAGGTTGCATGTATAATAAATTCATATTTTCATATCCTGCATTTAATAACAAATATGTCATAAAATGTGACTTATATATATTTTACCCTTATTTATCGTCTCACAATCCTTGTTATTAGAAATGTAGAATAATTGATTATATCAGTCTTATTCCCTCATGCATGCACAGCACACAAGAACAGTAAAGTAAATGTATACAATGTTGTAGAGTAGAGAAGATTTCTTTATTTCATGTTTTCTTCCCCAATTCCAGTAATAATAAATAATAATGTTTTGATTTATATAACGCCTAATATGATTGATAATCATCTCTAAGCGCTTTGCAATGATATTATTACCCCGGTCATCGGACACACTCGCAATCAGTACAGGACAGTTTTGAATTCAATTGTGCTATTTTTAGAATTTCAGCCTATCTTGTGTGCCCCACACCCCAGAATGGAAGATCAGTACCATGTCATTGAAATGGAACCTGGACCCCTTTGTAAAACAGCTTGTAGAAGACAAGGGCAATCCATGCCATGAGTGCAGAACAAATACAAAAAACAAATAACAAATCCATTTTTTAATTTGTAGTTGAAAGCTGTTTTTTATCTAAATATTAGAAATTTTGTTCATAACACAATGTATGCTTGGCTGTTTTTTTTCCTCTAAAGGATTTGTTGAACCTGTTTTTTACTTCAATTTCATTTTGTTTATTTTGATTTTTTCTGGTATTATTCTTGTTAGTTAGAAATACATGTGTTGGTAGTAAATTTGATGATGAATAAATATGACTATTCAAATGTTATACTTTGTTACAAAACTTCATTGCATGATTGTTGTGGTTATTGGAAAATCATACTGGGCAGCATACATTATATCTAAAGATGAGTGGAGACTTTTGCCTAATGTTATCATTCATTGCATTTTGTTGTATGTTTTTTTTGGTATAGTTATTGGAAAGATCACGTTGGACAGCACATTTGAAGCTCAAGCTGAACTGGATGAAACTGCAACCTTGAATTGCACGGCCTTCTCAAGCGAGACGATCGGATTCCAGTGGGAACGCAACGGATCAGTTCTGAACGATAATATGACCAAGTACACCATTACGGAGGGTGTGGGGCAAGTCTCCACCGGGGGCAACCACTCCTACACCAATTTGGAGGTTACGGGCATCGTGAGGGCAGACAATGGGATATATGAGTGTGTCGTCTTGGACGCAGTGGGCAATGTGACTGATCGGGGTGACTTCCAGATAACAGTACTGGGTAAGTACAGTGTATGTGTATAAGTACACCATTAGAGAGGGTGTGGGGCAAGTCTTAACCAGAGGCAACCACTCCTACAGCATTCTGGCGGTTGCGGGCATAGTACGGGAGGATAATGGGACGTACGAGTGTGTGGTCTTGAATGCAGGAGGCAATGAAACTGATAGGGGTGACTTCCAAATAACAGTTCTAGGTAAGTACAGTGTACGGTATGTGTATACATACACCATTAGAGAGGGTTAAGAGCTACATGTACATTAGAGCTACATTCTGGCGGTTTGGGCATTGTACGGGAGGATAATGGGACGTATGAGTGTGTAGTCTTGGATGCAGCGGGCAATGAGACTGATCGGGGTGACTTCCAGATAACGGTTCTGGGTAAGTACAGTGTATGTGTATAAGTACAACATTAGAGAGGGCTTAGAGCTACATTCTGGCGTTTCAGGCATTGTACGGGAGGACAATGGGACGTACGTGTGTGTCGTATTGGATGCAGTGGGCAATGAGACTGATCGGGGTGACTTCCAGATAACAGTACTGGGTAAGTACAGTGTACTGTATACCTTCGTATATGGGGCAGCTCAGGACAAAATTGAACGGCAAACTTCTCATTTCATAGGGGGAAAATGATTGGTTTAGGTTTCACTGGATGGAGACTCCTAGTTATAACAAGGAAAATTATATAAAAATCATCAATTTGGATTAAGTTCTGGCCAATTCCTCAAAGTACACCATAACAGAGGGTGTGGGGCAAAACTTGACCAGAGGCAACCACTAGTACAGCATTCTGACAGTTGACATTGTACAAGAGGACGATGGGACGTACAAGTGCGTTGTCTTTAATGCAGGAGACAATGTGACTGATCGGGGTGACTTTTAGATAACGGTTCTGGGTAAGTACAGTGTATGTGTATAAGTACAATGTTACGGAGGATGTGGGGCAAGTCTCCACCAAGGGCAACCACTCTTACAGCATTCTGGAGGTTACAGGCATTGTACGGGAGAACAATGGGACGTACAAGTGCGTCATCTGGAATGCAGTGGGCAATGAATTGTGACTTTCTCTAAAAAGCAGAAGGTGACCTTTTACAATAATCCTGCGCTTGCCTTCAGTTTTTTTCAATGTCATTGTGTGTACCTATACATTATGAACACTCGCCTCTTTCAATAATATGGACCTACATCACTTTTGAATATTTTAGATGGAAAATACGCCTCATAAATTCATTATTATTATTATTATTATAATATTAGATAATTTTTTTATGAATTAGTACATTGATTCTTGAAGAAGAAAAAAAGGTATAATCCTTCGTGAAAAGAAGATGACCTCCTATTTCCTGACTCTCTTTGCTTATGGGAACCGGATGGGTTATGTACAAAGTCTATGGGGATTTCAGAATCTTGTGGGGAACGGGTTAATGCATTTGCCAAGAATAGTCAGCGTATGACTGATTCCATCATCTTTACATTGGAGTTTTTACGTTACAACCCTTTAATATTCTTCTTCTTGCATGTATTTTTTTTCATATTCAATTCAAACAGAGGTTGTTGAACTGACCAACCCAGGATCCCAAGTTGAAGCACGAAAACTCACTCTCGGATGGGACATCTACTATAATGGCAACAGCGAGATCATCTACTGCACAGCAAACTACAGCGTTTCTGGTAGCAACGAAACGTCAATGCAGAACTTGACAAATCTACAGTTTGACAGGGAATTTCCGACATCAGGGGACATCACAAACTTAATTCCATATACAACCTACTCTGTCTCCCTCATATGTGTGAATGAAGTTGGACCGAGTGATTATCTGCACTATCCTGATCGAAGAACGTTACAAGCAGGTAGTTTAACAACTGATTTGTATTTTTCTGTTCACTCTAGCCTGCTCTAGTCTAACCCCATCAGGCTTTACTAATGGTTTCATTATTTTTGTTTATGTTTCGTGCCATTGTGAAGAACAAATGCATTGTGTTAGGCAAGCCTCTACACTAACCTTTTTCCTTACTGGCCCGTTCGGGCAAATAAAATCATAACTTTTCAAATTTTGCTTGCCCGAACAGAATATTTACTTGCCCTCTTACTTCTAGATGAGATTTGCACCTACGAAATAATGTTCTCTCATAGATGAACAATTATTTTGTTGCCTGATTGGGCAAGCAAACTAGACAATTTTTGCAATTTTACTTGCCCAATACCAATTTTTACTTGCCCCGGGCAAGCGGGCAAGTGCTAGTGCCCTGTGTTAGGCATTGGACCTATGACTTCTGGAATGATAGGCAAAAGCCCAATGTATGATGCAATATCAGTTAGTCATGCTATTGGATGTTTACACTTCCAAACTTTAGCTTAGAGGTTTTTTTCCATATGCGCTATCAACTATTATTATTATCGTTATTAGATTGAAAAGAATAACACAATACCAATATACATTACCAATCTGCATACCATGAAACTCCCATGAAATGATCTTCGAGGTTACACTGATACTGCAGTATCAAATCATTATTATAAGAAACTTCAGGTGGTGATGCAGAGCACTGCTGTGGTCTTCATGAGAGCACGCTCTTATCTTCTACCATTTGTGTTGCACCCTTCATCCCTTCTGCAGACACTCTTTATTTCGTCAGTCCAAGATATTGGTGGATGACCTCTACCACGTTTTCCTTCAATTGCTCCTTGCAGTATTTGTTTCTCAGCAACTTCAGTTCTCCTCATGATTTTCCCAAATTATTTAAGTTTTCTTCCATTATTCAAGGGCCCTGTCACAGAAAGAAATACAAGTTGCAATTACTTGCAAGTAAAAAAATATGCACAGTCAGATTTGTTCATTAGTCACATGGTCTGACTTGCAATTAGTAATTTGTGACCTTACACCACAAAACGACCAATAAATCTGGGAAAATGATTATGCTGATTTTCACATGAAATCAAAGTAGAATTCATTACCTTTAAAATGGTATATAATTTGTCATATTCTGACAAGGCAAACCCTCTGAAAATGAGCGCCAAAGATTTTGGAAATGGCTGAAGCAGTTTTTAAACAAGGGTGAAACGGGCCACTTCAAAGATCGGCGTCCATTCAATGGCTGTAATCTGATAATTTTTATTTAATGAAAAAACATACTTAAACATGATTTCTGATGATCTAAATTTCACAGAAGGTAGATTAAGATACCTCAATTCAGGAAATATAAAAATCCTGAATCTCATACTTTTGACCAAATTTGACTATTTCAGCTAATAACAGAAACTGTATCCGCGACATAACGGTCGATTTGTGGTGGAAGGTCACATTTGAACTTTAAGTTCAATTGCATCTTTTTCTGCAATGAAGCCCTGTTCTAATAGTTAAGTCTGTACTTATCTTGGTAATATATAATTTTTTCTACTCTCAACACAACAATATGGAAAGCAAAATTGACTTATTTATGATGTCCTGTTAGTTCACAGTTGCTTTCTTTTCAACAATAGATTTAGTAAATTAAAGCATAATTTGTTGTTCTATTTTGATTTGTTTTCAGCTCCTGATTCACCTACTAACGTAAATGTTAGCAATGTTCTGCAGAGGTCTGCCCTTGTGTCTTGGGAAGCACCAACTGTAACCAATGGCGTGATTCAAGGCTATGAAGTCACTCCATATTGTATTGTACCAATTGGCTGTTTGGTTGTAGATTCTAAAAGTAAGTCAATCATATTATTCATGAATAGTTTTTTATCAGTGCAATTTGTGTTCTTTATAATTGCACATCTTTTCTTGTGGGTTGGCGCAGTCAATATTTTCACTTCACAAATTTTGCCCTTGACACTTGTGTTTAGAATAGGGTGCCTAATGAAAACAAATGTTGCACCCAACTCCATATACATATTTTATGATTTAATGAAGAGAACTCCTTGTCGGGAATGCTTTACTATTGTAGTCAAAATCACTTGGCAGTAGGTGAAAATCTGACAGGTGTGTTGAAGCAGAGTCAGTTGTGCATGTTAATTTTTGTATGTGCAAAATAAGCAATGCGATAAAGCCTTTAGTTTAATACTTCTTGGACGCTTCAATTTTCTTGATAATTGAGCAATCATTATCTTCAAATTGGCAAGTTATTCTTCAAAATTTCTTATTTCTTATGAGTTAGATTAATGCAGTATGCAATACTGATGAGTGATATAAAGAAACTTATCAATGTGCTTAAATAAAATAGTCCATCTAATACATCTGTCAGTGGTATAGAAATGACCTATATCCTCGGCTGTGGCATAATAGTCATCGCTATACCACCCCAGCCTTAGACTGACCATTTCAAAAAGTTGTTATATATCCTTGAACAAACTTAAGTAAATGTCTTTGATTGGTCAGCGCAATATATTTGGCACATTATCATATTTTGATTTAGTAAAAGTGCCTCGTTTTTGCATTCATTATAATTGCCATTGAGCTTCAACTTATTTTCTATCTTCTTCTTCTCAGATCCAGAAAGTACTGAATTGAGCGTGACCATTGATTTGAATCCAGGCGTAACCTACGAAGTTCAAGTTGTAGCATACAATGAAGAAGGACAAGACAAACTTCGTAGTCAACCTACAACGAGTTTGAGGTTCCCCACACTACCAGATGGTATAGTTCATTGTTCATCTTAATTCTTCATTCGTTACCCTTTCTTTTTTCCCTTTTTTTTTTTTTTACTATAAAGCTTTATATCCAGTGAAAACAAATAAAACATTTATTTTATATGACTGGGTTATAATAGTGTAAAGTGCTTAGAGATGATATTGTATTATATTAGGGGCTATATAAATCAAACCTATTATATTTACAATATAAACATATATCAATATAATGATTATGAATTATGATAAGTTCATGTAAATGTATGGTAGGTGTTTTGGTCTAGTGGTCAGACATCTGCTCTTTGCACAAAATTGACCTGAGTTAAAAATTAAAGTTACGTTACGGCTTATCATTTGTCTGTAAATATTTATGAAATAACCAACCATGGTTGGGACATATCAAATTTGTGCAACATTCAATGTTTCAGCATGGCACAATGGTGGTTTTACAGTATATCTTAAAATAAAATTTCACACTTGAAGGTGGCAATTATTCTACAGAATATGTTAGATTTTCTGGTTGGCAAATCATTATAAAATTCACTTTTTATGCCTCCGCAACGAAGTAGCCGGAGGCATTATGTTTTCGGGTTGTCCGTCCGTCCGTACGTACGTCCGTACGTACGTACATACGTACGTCCCGTTCTCGTGATCGCGTTATCTCAAGAACCGATTGACGGATTTTCACCAAACTTGGATCATGTATGTATCTTGGGGGGCCGATGATCTGATTAGATTTTGGGGTCATGAGGTCAAAGGTCAAAGGTCACAGAGCTCATTATATATGCAAAAATAGCTCGTGATCGTGTTATCTCAAGAAGGGATTGACAGATTCTGACCAAACTTGGTACATGTATGTATCTTGGGGGGCCAATGATCTGATTAGATTTTGGGGTCATGAGGTCAAAGGTCAAAGGTCACAGAGCTCATTATATATGCAAAAATAGCTCGTGATCGCGTTATCTCAAGAAGGGATTGACAGATTCTGACCAAACTTGGTACATGTATGTATCTTGGGGGGCCGATGATCTGATTAGATTTTGGGGTCATGAGGTCAAAGGTCAAAGGTCACAGCTCATTATATATGCAAAAATAGCTCGTGATCGCGTTATCTCAAGAAGGGATTGACAGATTCTGAACAAACTTGGTACATGTATGTTCCTTGGAGAGCCAATGAACTGATTAGATTTTGGGGGTCATGAGGTCAAAGGTCACAGGGCTCATTATATGTAAAAGTAGCTTGAGATTGGAAATCTCAAGAACTGAATATCAGATTTCAATCCAAATTGATACCTGAATGTATCTTAGGGAACAATTGTAGTCATTAGATTTTGGGGTCATGAGGGCAAAGGTCAAGGTCACTGATAGCTCATAATTGTGATACGTCAAGATCTAAAAGACAGAGTACCATCAAAATTGAGTTAACAGAATTAATTCAGTGTACAGAATTAATTCAGTGTACAGTATATGTTGATTTGGGCTTGATATAAATAAATTGCGTAATGGCGGAGGCATCATTTTCGACTGTGCGCAGTCGAAGATCCATCTAGTTATTCTTGAATTTGATACATTAAGAAAAGATTGCTTTCACAGTAATATACACACATCCATGAGAGAGACGCACACTAACTCAATTACTATCATGAAGTATCATGTATTTGGGAAAGATGAGTGATTATTCTTCTCAACTGACTGCATGCACATGTGTGTCATTACCATATCTAGAGCCAGGGCCACCACGCAATGTACAAGCCCTAGATGGAGAGACCACTTGTACTATCTCATGGGACGAACCGTCACCTAGGAATGGGGCGATAACGAGTTACACGGTGAGTGCTGTTTTTACTCTGTTAAAGGGATTGTACAGTTTTTGTTTAGAGGGCACTTCAAGAAATGATTAATTGGTGAGGTAATGAAAAACTACATGTACAATGTAAGTGTAATATTTGGAAGAGCAAGTGATTTTAAAGATAAAACAAACTTTATTTCATCAATATCTGTTTAAGAAACAGCAGAAATGATAGTTATATCCACTTGGAATAAATGTGGGAACCACACATTTCTTTGATAATTTCAGGAAAATATCAATATAATGTCTCAACTTTTGGGAAATATACCACAGAGGTTTTTGTAGTTTATGATCTCTCTATTTCATCAATATTTAGAAAAAATAACACATTAATAGTTTTTTCATAAGAAATAGTTGAAACCAATTTGTTTTTAGAGAGCACCCTCTTGTGTTTCTTGCTGCTTTTTGAATGACTGACTCCTGACTATAAAGCCATTTGTAAGTTTGTCTACCATTCGGGTATGGTGGAATTATAATTATTATCGTAGTTTGTAATGATATGGGTAATTAAAATTCAGTTTGACCAGAACTGTTAGTTAAAGACCTTCCCGTGCCAATGTTGGCACATAAGGCGGCGCCTATCTCCAATTCATTAGCCCTAGGCACACGTCTACTAAATGTAGCGAAAGCTACAGAAGGGGGCCAGTCCTCGGGTAACTTGTGTGATTAACTTTCCCTTATCCATTCTATAAAGGCCGAGTGCCTGGCTAGAAGGCAGAGGGTACCATTTTTAAAGTCTTTGCTATGACCCGGTCTCGGTTCGAACTCTAGCCGCTAAGCCACCATGCTTGATCTATCCAGAACTGTACTATCCCTTTAATCTTTGCTATAAACAAATTAAATGCTGTAATGTGCTTTCTTGCTGCTTGTTGAATGACTAACTCCTGACTATAAAGCCATTTGTAAGTTTGTCTACCATTCTGGTATGGTGGTTGGGTAATTATGCAGCCTCGTCAATTAGCGCCGTTTGTCAAAGAGTGAGGAAGAAGTAAAATATATAGTTCAAGCCTCCACTATATTTCAACTACATTTCTGTTTGCACAAATGGGCAAGAAATATCATGAATTTTAACTTTTAACTAGAAAAGTACTTGCCCTCCCAAAACTATTAGAATAATAAACAAAATGATCATGTTAGCTCACTTACATGTTTATTTTTGTGTACAAGAAATGTCAATAGGATTTACTTTTCATATTGTTCATATAATATGTTGTTGAAAATATGTAAGATAAATACATCAAATTGAATAAAAATAGTCTTTATAACTAAGTGCCAAGATTACATAGTAACTTTTGTCAATTAAAGACATAACAGATTTTAATTTTGTAGTTTTCTTTTTTAATGTAATTAAAAAAGAAGTTTTTAGATACTGTAATTTATTTGATAAGTGTATTTGTAGGTACACTTCTGGACTAAGTATATTTCAAATTGTTTGTTCTTTATATATTTTGACAGGTCATCATGGAAACATACATGTATCCTATTGGTAGTGTTATCATCGACAATACTTCGACCTTCAAAGGGGAAGCAGGACCTTCCAAAACAATTCAAAAGTCAGAATTGGCATTTTACTCCAGATTCAAATTCTATGTGAGAGCAATAAATGCCGCAGGAGAAGGAGCATTGTCAACAAATGAAGTGATCTGCACGAGAGCAGCTGCGAACAGTAAGCAAATACATTACATGTACAGTATATGTGACCGTACACCACAAAATGACCAATACAGGGCGTATCAAAAAAAGCGTTACACTTTTGAAAAATCTGTCAAAATTACATTTCAAAATATTTTGAATATTTTTTCATGTCGATAGATGGCCAATAGTCTCTCATCTATCAAGTGCCACTAACAAAACAAATTTTCGTTCACGCTTGGGCGAACACTGACTGTTTTTGTCCAGAGTGTGAAAAATGACTTGCGCCATATTGAAAGAAGAGGGAAAATTAAACCAGCAGTCCGAATAAGTACTCCCATTCAAACAAATTCCTCTATGCCAGAAAATTCCTTTACTAGCATAGCTAGTGGCGTACCCAGGGGGGAGGGGGGGGGGGGGGGTAGTCGTAGAAACAATTTAAAGCCAAGACGAAGTACCTGCCAAATTTTCAAGACCAATACCAGGTCCGGTCCACAATTTTCGAGACCAAGACCAAGACCTAGTTGGGGATAGTTGGAAAACTTTCAACATTTTTGAGGCCGAGACCACAGTTTTTCACACTTTTCGAGGTCACCATTGACATTTGGTCTCGAGAACAGTTTAAATTTGAAAAGGGGGAGGGGTTATAACCCCCCCCCCAAAAAAAAACAGTCATTTTCGAGTATAAGGGGGGAATTTGAACCCCCCCCCCCCCCCCTGGGTACGCCTATGGCTATGATCATAACATAATCCTAAATTTATGCAAAGGAGCAATTTGTTTGAATGGTACTTATTCGGACTGCTGGTTTAATTTTCCCTCTTCTTTCAATTTGGCGCAAGTCATTTTTCACACTCTGGACAAAAACAGTCAGTGTTCTCCCAAGCGTGAACCAAAATTTGTTTTGTTAGTGGCACTTGATAGATGAGACTATTGGGCATCTTCAAAATATTTTGAAATGTAATTTTGACAGATTTTTCAAAAGTGTAACGCTTTTTTTGATACACCCTCTACATGTATGTCGGGATAAATTATTGTGCTGATTTTCACACAACGTCAAAGTAGAAGTCATTACTTTTATAATGGTAGCTATATCATTTTATGCAAAATTACTGCTGAAAACTGCTTATTCACTATAATAATGCCTGTGTAGTAAAATGAGTCAGTATAGGGCCTAAATTTTAGATCCTAGCAGAATCTTCTTCAGAGGCTAAAAATGAGGCAACTTTATGACAACGCTGTTAGGTAAAGAAAAAATCCTGTCTCGTTCTCGGATCGGTAGAATTCAAAAGTGATAACGGGATCTCGGATCGTTTCGGATCTCAGAAAAAAATAATATTGGAATTAGCTCTGAAAAAATGCAGCGTTGTAGACTTATCTTTCTTGTTTTATATGCCAATAATATTAACAATATTGACCTTTTGATGCATGTACGTATCAATCTTTACAGAAAAATAGTTACAGACTATTCAGAATTAACTCAGTTTCGCAAGAAAAGTATTTTTTCCGAAGTTAATTGGGCATAGAAATCGATCGTTTGTTCAGTATCGCGCCACACTTTCACGCCGACAGTCCCAGGGAGACATCAAATGGATATTCATATAACCGCACTGGTGAGCCAGTACATAAAAAAAAAAGGCTTTAAATTTGTATTTTGGTGATTTACACCATTTCTGAACAATTTGGGAGTCTACTTACATGATTTCATGGCATTTGAAAGCTGAACAGAAAAAAAAATGAGCCCCAAAACAGTGAAAAAAATGCACTTAATATCCGTCATGACGCGTACCCGTTTGTTATGCACACGTGTACTCGCGTATGGTACCCATACTGTGCTAGGCGAATATGGTGCAGGTGTGTAACAACATGGTATGCACGACGTGTTTGATACTTAATTCGATCTCTCTGGAAACGGAAGATCAAAGTTACGTAGCATACAACGTGCATATCATGTTACACGCCTGCACCATATTCGCTTAGCACAGCATGGGTACCGTACGCGAGTACTCATGTGTATAACACATGGGTACGTCTGCGGCCGCGCAGTCAGTAAATTGGCGCTCTCTCACGATGGAAATTTACCGACAACGTCGTGACATGTCCGAGTCATGACTGATGTTCAGCGCATTTTTTTCACTGTTTTGGGGCTCATTTTATTTTCCGTTCAGCTTTCAAATGCCATGCAATCATGTAAGTAGACTACCAAATTGTTTAGAAATGGTGTAAATCACCAAAATACAAATTTAGAGCCTTTTTTAAAATTAATGAACTAGCTCACAAACGTGATCCATCCAATTCCAATATGCAATGTCGCCGGGAGTATCGGCCGGAGTTTGTGTGAACATCCGTCTGCAATATCGTTCAAATGACTAGCAATTTTGCGTGTCCTGTTCAATTTTCGACTGTGAAACGAAGTAATGAACCAAGAATTTCTCCAAAATATTAATTCCCCCATTTTTTATTTAAATTCCACTACTTAATGGACTGTCAAATACACATTTTCAATTATTACTGGAGAAAATGGGTCGCCAAAATCTCCGGAGAATTTCTACCGAGAAAATGTATTTCCCGGAACCGGATCGTTACCGGCTCGGAAGCGATTACCGCCGGGAAATCGGATCCTTCTCGGATCGGATAACAGCATTGCTTTATGATTTGTAATTTTCGGTCTAAGCAACTCTTCAAATGAACGCCCAAGATTTGGCTGAAGCAGTTTTTTGAAGTAAGGGAGAAAACGGGCGCTTCATTCAAGCACTGTAATCTGATCATTTTTATTTGAAGCGCAATTATTTATCTTATTATTCAGTTTGACAAGTAATAAAGTGCAGAAATGCAAAAAAAGATGTAGATACATTTTTTCATAAAGTTTTTTTTTTTTAGAAACAAATTGTGTGTCCCTAATAAGTTCAAAGTGGGAACAATATTTTAATTATAATTTACAGTCCGACTTAATACAAAAATATAACGTTATGATATTTTGTTTCACACTAGTTTGAAATACTTCCAGTATTATAGGATTGTACAGTAAATAGAATTTTGATTTTAATTAAACAACTATTTAGTATGAAAATTGTAAACAATATTAACAAATGTTCATTTTTGTAAGAAAAGAATTCTATTTTAAGAGCCCTATTTTGGTACTGTACCTGTACTTTCATTATTTTTAAATGATTTTTATTAATGCACAGATCGCTACAATTTAGGAAAATCCTTAAATTGGCATCACATTGTAATTTTTTCCAAACAGATTTTGGCATTAAAATTGGCAACTTTGCGGCAATAATTCTTCATATTTGTCTTACATTTTAATAACCAAATATTTTCCCTCTATTTTTATGTCATCAAAAGGTAGAACAAAATTAGGAGTTGCCAATTTGTTGAGGGAAATAATGATAAATTTTGCATTGAAATACTCTGATGGGTTCAAGGGATCTTTGTTGATATGTTCAAAAAGTGATGAACTATTGACAAAATGGGCATAGTTGTGATCTGATATGTCCACTGAATGATATTCACTTATTGCACTCATCGCACTGACTTTGTACACGGTTATGACTATCCAGTGAATAGTTAAAAATCCAAACACTTCAATCAAAAATATCTATTTAATGAAAGGGAAATTTGAAAAACCAAAACTTGTCCATGCTTCTATTGTTAAAACAAATATAACAAGGTATGAGAGAACTGCTAGACTTCCAAGTAAGTTTCGAGTGAAAATCTAGCATATTACATATTTATCTTACTCAAAATGTCCCCTGAAAAATATTGCAATGATTTGGCTTGTCGTGCATAATTTGGTAAGAGGTTTCATTTCCACTTTCTTGCAGCCCCTACCCAGGAGTATTAATGGGTACCTTGGTCGGGTGTAAATTAGGCCCGATGCACCAATCATGGTTGCTTGCGGCTAGTATACTCCCCTGGGAGTTGAAATAGTGCACAAGACAATTGCGCAGAGTTTGAAAAGTGCCCTAATGACCAGGGGTAATAATGATAATTGTGCGCCACAAGTGTCTAACGACAGGTTGTACGTGCTTAATGAATGTTAATTCATTATCCCCCTCGCCGACGAAGTAGTCAACTTGCTGTACATCCAATCCCCAGGTATTAGTAACTTCCTTGCCTAGAAATATAATAGTATAGTCTAATGGAGGTAACTTGTTCTGACACATACATGTATTTAGGCCGTTTGTACCCGGCGAGGGGATGCTATGCTTTGCGTTGCCCTTGTTATTATTTTATTTCCACTTTCTTGCAGACCCTGCCCAACCCACTGACATCCCCACCCCGCCCCCGGGGGACATCGGTGAAACCAGCTTCATAGTGCAGCTGCCACGATATGACGACCGCGACAGCCCAGTCAGGTAAGACAAGCCCCCATACGATCATTAATAAAATGCATAATATAATTAATACTTCTTTGTATAAATTATGCAAAGTAGGCGTAATTTGCATAGATACAGGGTATCCCTGTGGATAAATCTCCTTCTTTTGAAACAAGGAGCATGTGTGCCAAATGGCAGATTTGTACCCCGACGTGAAGCCAACTGCAGAAACTTATACAAAGCAAAGTGAATCATGCTAGCTAGCTCGATCTACTTGGCAAATTTCTCTTGTGTTTTTAGATGAGATAATATGTATGTAATAGGAATTATATTTTTCTCCCGGAGTTGAACATAAATGTTAGTTGCCCTATTTGGCAACCAAATTGTGACATATGCGACAGGCTATAGCAAAACCCTGCACTTGTCCGTAATTAGACAAAATAGGCATTTTAAGCTCACATAATGTGTGTAAAAGACTATGATTGTAAAATTGGAACAATCATATCTTCACCAATTATAGACCAATTTGCTAGAACAAAGCATGAAATTCAAGCTTATAATGAGGCCTTTTTAATGTATGAAAATCTACAATTTGATTATGTGCATGTAGATGAATGGCGGAACTTGATCAAGCGTCTTTAAATTTAATTTGGTATTTCTGAAATTTGATTTAGCACTCACAGGATGAAAAGGAATAAAATACCCACAAAAATTTCCACTTTTGAATTCAACATTGCCATCTTTAGTATTTCTTAGTCTGTATTTTGTTTCGATGTTTAGATCATAAACAATATACATTTAAAGGGGCTTATCATAAGTAATGGGATATTAATTTTCAACTACTGAATTATTATTATTATTATTATTATTATTATTATTATTATTTATTCGGCAAATCAATACACATGAAAAGTGTACAAAGTAAGGAAATTGCAACCACTGGAATGCCAGGGCCTAGGAAAAAGTTAACTGAATAACTGTGGCCAAAAGCCTTCCGTCCCAATTCCAGTGGTTGCTCACAAAGTCAAAATGGTAACAAATCAACAAGATAGAAAGTGAATAATACAAACGTTTGAACATCAAAATTCTAATCTTACACTAATTATTAAAGAAGTCATAAATGCTAATTTAACACTAATTAACAAATCAAGAATACTTCTAACACTAATTAACAAATCATGAGGACAATCAATATATATCTGCCCATTGAATTACAATAATCATTTTTCGACATAAGGCACATTATATAAACACAATTGTTAAACATCTAGAGGTGATTGCAAATACATGTACATGTACATGCAGCATAGATGTTGATTTTATTGATATATTATTTTTTTTATTCCCCTTTGAATGTACTATTTATGACTACATAAAAATGTAAATGTGTATTTTTAAGTTAGCAATTAACAAAGATTAAAAGAAAAAAAAGGAAGCAAAATGTGTCTGACACCCCTTTAATAGTCGATCTTTTTTTTGGCAGTTTGCTATGAAGTGGTCGTTATGCAGATTAGTGATCGAGAGGTAACACTGGATCCAATGTATATCCACCGGACAAAGTCAAGGACTACAGCGAAGCTGATGTAGGAGTGCCATACGTTGCATTGGTGTTCAATGAGTAAGTATCATGTATCTTTGTTGTAATTTTTAACGCTTGCTGTCTCTGCTTATACATTACATGTATGTGTGAGTACACTGTTCACTATAGTACAGTGAATTACCATACTGCAAGCCTCCGCACTAACTTTTTTCTCTATTGGCCCGTTCAGGCAAGTAAAATAAATCATTTTCAAATTTTACTTGCCCAAGCAGAAAATTGACTTGTCTGCTATAATAATCTTGATGAGATTAATACGCATTGGGAACAACATTTTCTCTCTTAGTTGAACAGAAATGTTAGTTGTCTGATCGGGCAACCAAACTAAACCATTTAAACACTTGTACTCATCCAAAACCATTTTGTTTACCTACCCTGAGCAGTTGGACAAGGGCTGATGTCAAGCCCTGCATGATTTACATGACTTGTATGATGCATGTAAGTGCTGAATTTAGATTAAAATAGTGTATTAAACTATGTAGCAAAGATGTGAAATCACCATGTGTACACTGCAAGTAAAATCGGTCCTTTCCAGGACTACTACAGTGATCCTTTTTAGGACTATCCAAGAAAGAATACCAGCAGTCCTTCTCAGGACTCACCGATCCTCCCCTCTTGCATGTATAAGGTGCAACCGCATGCCAACTGTATATCTACACCACCATGGAAGCAATACTCACAAACAGCATCAGAGTATGAACTTGTTGAAATGACCAAGATTTTATTCAGTTAATCATGATGATCTGACATGCATTTTGCCTTTGTGCAGGTATCCTAAAGATGCTGTAACAATTGGGGCAGGAGGAAGTGATTCTCGGACTGAGTGTCGCACAGGTACCCGACAGGTCAGGTGGCGTGTCCCAAAGAAAAAAGCGGGAGACTGTGGAAGCCAAAACAATAAATGGCGTCAACGGACCCCTCAATGACGACAGCCTTTATACCCTCTTTGTGCGTGTCTACTCACCAGTGGACGAAAATGGTGTTGTGAGTTTACTTCTTTTAAAATTCTCTTTTTAATGTATGCAGTACAATTGTTAAACAAAAGTTGCACTGCTCAAAATTTCTCTTTTGATTCAATGTTTATTAATCTTTGCACAAAATGTCAGTAAACAATAATTGTAATTTATGCACACATCTTTCCTGAATAGTAATTAAGGGCAGTGTTATTTTTGTGAAATATGGCCACTGTAGACAGAAGACTTCTAAAGACAGGTTCCATAACATTGTTTTTCTCCGCTGGAAATCACCTTTGGTGGCCACTATAAGCAGGTTGGCTGCTATAGACAGGTTCCTACTTCGACAGATTTGAGGGTATTCAAAACATTCTCACGCAAGTATCAATATACTGAATCTAACCATAAATTATCTGTTAGTCAGGCATTGAACTGCAAGAAAAAACATTTTAACAAATCAATTTTAATTCCAAATATATACATTTTCTTTTTAACAGAATGTGTACTACGAAAATGGAGATTTCATGACACCAATCAAATTAGGTAAGTAACAGTAATAGTTTGGAAATAAATTGAAGGTATCTAATTTTTTTGTTGACATACGCAAATACTAAACAAAGGGTTGATAGAAATGTGTTTATCTCTGATCCAATATGTACATGTATACTCAGTGATGGGTAAAAATTCAATGTTAAATGGATGTTAAATGGCCGAGAAATTAGCAAAAATTATTATTAAAAGTAACATGTGCTAACAACTCATTGCCATAACCTTGTACACAGTTGAAATGGCCCCAGGAAATCTGTTTGAATTCAAACATCTTAATCATAAAAATATCCTAATAACGAAAAAGAATTACTGAAAAACAAAACCTGTTGCATCTTCCTTATTTAATGGTAATAAGAATACAACAGTGGATGTGAAAATTGCTTGATTAATTGCATGCTTTGATTGAAGTATGTTTAAATATTGTATTTACAGCATTTATTTAGACAACTGTATTCCTGTTTAAGCTGTTTTTCATCGCATTTATCCAAGATACTTACATTTACATGTAATACTATGTTCTATTTCCTTTTCTCTCATCTACTTGGATGCTCAATTTTACACACAACAATTCGCTGTACAGCTAAAAGTAAGTTTGCATGTTACATTGTTTCTAAACAAATTATTGTATGCATTTATGTAAATTGTGTGCATTTTTACATTTGTTTAAATTTCATTATGTACAAAGTTTAAAATGACTACCGCAAGTGTATAAACAGGCCCTGTCATCAATCATTACCTTCCTTTTGGCCCAAATCTATCATAATTGTTTATAACATATACTATATTGATGTACATGTATATTCATTTGTATATATTGTACTTGAACATAATTTTGAGATTTTTACGGGGCTGTGAATTTCCTAAATAAATATTCAACAAAAAATTAGAACTGACATACCAAATTGTTTGACCAAATATGTCATAAGAAAAAAAAAAAAACACTTTAATTTGACATTTCGTGTTTTTTGCATGTATTGTATAATTGTTCTTAAAAATTTTACTCGATTCATCCAGCTGGCTGCCTTGTGCAGTTTTGTATACCACAATAAATGAATGGATACATAAAATGCTGGTTCCATATTTGTTGCAAATTTTATCAGAAAATCTAATAAAAAACTAAAGTTGATGAATGTTTTCTTGTTCCATTTTGCACCATCCCGCGTTGAATAAATTCTCAAGTTGATGAATGTTTTCTTGGTCCATTTTGCACCATCAGCGTTGAATAAATTCTCAAGTTGATAAATGTTTTCTTGGTCCATTTTGCACCATCAGCGTTGAATAAATTCTCAAGATCTGAATGTTTTCTTGGTCCATTTTGCGCCAACAGTGATGAATAAAAACTAAAGTTGATGCATGTTTTCTTGTTCCATTTTTTGCGCCAACAGCTGTGAATGCCGGAGCCGTAGCAGGTGGCGTGATCGGAGGCCTCATCGCAGCTGCAATCGTCATCGTCCTCGTCCTCTTCTTCTTGAAGATGAGGTAATCTAGTAATAATGATAATGATATGAATTACATTGTTTGTCTTGATTGATTTGAATGTTTATTTAAAGTACGTGCAATTCAGCTTGTTTGCTGCCATACGTGTACGCATTCGCAATAAAAACTATAAATACGTTATATATAATGCTTTAACCCTATCTTAACTGGGGGGGGGGGGTCAATTTGACCCCCCCCTCGACTTTTTGCGCGATAATTCTGCAACGCGCGCAGAGATTGCCGCGTGACTTCATGAGTTTTTTCATTGAAGTCTTGCGCAACTTTTGAGACCAAATTTGCGACGACCGGGTATTCCGTTCTAAAGTCACGTGACCTTTTGTAAGTGAGCATCGGCCCAAAAATCGCTAAATTTTGTGATT
Source organism: Echinarachnius parma (assembly GCA_037951105.1). NCBI lineage: Eukaryota > Metazoa > Echinodermata > Echinoidea > Clypeasteroida > Echinarachniidae > Echinarachnius > Echinarachnius parma. The sequence continues at coordinate 87,844 of JBAMJV010008143.1, forward strand.
TGTGTACAAATCCTATGGAAATTGATTTTTTTCCTAGAAAAGACAAAATCTTCATTATTTTTCATTCTAATCACTGCAATTATGTAATTTGGGCTAAAAATGGTTGGATAATGGTCAATAATTATTTCCATTGGAAAAAACAATAAAAAACGTAAGTCGAAAAAACAAAGAAATACATAAGAAATTCCAAAAACAAAGAAACACATTAAAAAAAATTTTTTTTTTTGAAAACCTGTTAATTAAGTCATAGAGAATATTCATGTACAAAATCAGCATATTCTGAGCAATATTTAGTGATTTTCAGACAAAAAGAGGATTTTTGCATAAAATTAGCGTTTTTCGCTAATTAATATGCGTATAATTTGCATATTTAACATTGGATCGATTAAACGAAAACATGAACGCGTCGCTAACACTTCAATGTACCACCATGCAAAATTTCGCGTGAATCGGACGAGCGGACTCCGAGATGTTAGGGGGGGGTCAAATTGACCCCCCCCCCCCAGTAAAAACCTGGTCTCAAATAGCCCAGTTAAGATAGGGTTAATAATGCAGTGTTTCTAGGCACAGTATAATTACCCTTGGTCATTGGGTACAGGTCAAACCCGCGTAATTATAGTGCAGGTCGAGTGTCATGAACTCGCCTCCCAAAAAGGCCGGCACCGTTACATTTTGGGGATTTTTTTTTTGCATTTTATTTCATATTTTCAAAACCGAAAATTCTTTCTGAACAAATTTGGTATCATTAGAAAGGGCTTTCAAAATGCTATCATTCTGCAAAGTTTCAAAGGTATACCTCTATTTAAGATCGAGATACAGCCCTTTGAAGGTTGAGGCCGGCACAGGAAGCGGCGCCGCAGGAAGCGGCGCCAGTGTACAAAGTCAATGGGAAAATGCCTCTCAAAGTGCAATTTTTCCTAAAACGTCAATAACTTTGTGAAAACTAGGTGTATAGCTTCAATGTTGGTATCAAATGAAAGCTTAAACATTGAACTATAATTTGTAATCATTGAAAAGTGTTTCTGCTAGTTTGTTTTCAAACTAAATAAACACAAACATAGAAAATTGGGCGTTACCTGTACAAACTCTATGGGGGGCTTTGGGACACGATCTGGACTGAAACATTTTGTGACTTTGTTTGTAAAAACGTTTATATCTTCTCAAAGGAAAGGTGTAAGAACACAAATTTGGTATCATATTAAAGCTTACTTATGAAACTTAATTATTTTTTACATTTTTTTCAATAAATATGAATGAAAATATCTCCCACAAAATAATCATGAACCCCATACAATATTATATTGTTGTAAAGGTCTGAGTGTGCTCTACATGAAAACATTATCATTTGTTGTCTAGAGCTACCTCAGAAAAGATTATCATGGAAAATATTGAACCCGATAACTTGAATCAAAATTTCACATTTTGGTCAATATACAAAAATAAGTATACCCCTAGTATTATTTCTGAGCACATATTTGGATTCCTTGTGAAATTTCCTTTTAGAAAATGTATACTTTTGATAGGATAGGGGGAGTTATTCAGAAAATATTTGCTCTCAACTGTAACATTGTCTCGCAGAATCCCAAATCGGCATGTAACGCAAAAGGAGTCGACCTCATGACGCATGACCTGCATCATCTCAACTCACTGGGGAGCATACTAGCCCAGCTGCTTAAGGCGCTGAAGGCTAATTAACCATTGATACTCCTGGGTAGAGATGTACATCTCCTTCTTGAAGTTGAGATAATCTAGTAACTAGTGACTAGTAACTAGTGACTATATGATGACACACGCAGTACCCCGGGGTACCATTGTACCCCGGTATCCCGCATTGTGTAGCGCCATCTTGTGTCCACCCGAAGTACAACCGTACCGCAGAGCAATCATGGAGGCCGCTGGTGTATTGTGTTGTGCATGCAGCGCTTGTATGCACGCTACCCCGGCTGCAAAGAGAGCATTTTGAACGTAAATAAAGCATAACGAAAATAATTTCACACTCTTTGGTACCCCAGTATACAGCCCTGAAAAATAAATAAATAATTAAACAAAATGGCAGATTTTCATTTGGTACCCCAGGGTACCATTTATGTCATCATATGCAGAAACTGACAAAGGGTTGATCAAATATTAAAGTATTTGAAACGGCATTTGAAACGGGCACAGTATAGGCACAGCATCCCAAAATAGTTTATGTTCTAGCCATGACACTGTGTTATTTTATTTCTATCGCAGGCAAAAGAGAGGCAAGTACATGTATGATCCACTAGATACAGAGGATGGTGGCGTCAGAAATGGGCACAGTATCTCCCCATCCCCCCTCCAATTGAAATTCAAAGAAAAGTAAGAAAAGATAAGAGTCAGATCGACTAGTTGTAGTGGATGGATTTTACACAAAATCTTGAAAAAAGGAATTAGTGTTATTGTTTTCTTTGCAGGCAAAGAAAAAACCTGTCAGAGTCGCTAGTGGCGACGGATGGAGGCGTTGGAAATGGACACGACATCCAAACAAATTTAGGCTCTTTCCCAGAAAACGGTGTTATTAATTGTTTATTTTCTTCACAGAAAAAGGAGAGACCCATCAGAGTCGCTAGTGACAACAGATGGAGGTGTTTGAAGTTTGAAAATAATACACTTTCTATCTCTGAAAACAGTGTTGTTTGTTTTTATTTCTTTAAATTTCACGCTCTTTCCTTGAAAACAGTGTTTTTGTTGTTATTTTCTTTGCAGGAAAAGGAGAGACCCGTCAGAGTTGCTATTGACAAAGGAGGGACGCCTGAGAAATGGACACACACCAAAATAATTTAGGCTCTTACCCTGAAAACAGTGTTTTTGATTGTTATTTCTTTTACAGGCAAAGAAAAGACCCGTAATCGTCGATAGTGACAACAGAAAGAGGCGTTTGAAGTTTGAAAATAATGCACTTTCTATCTCTGAAAACAGTGTTTTTGATTGTTTATTTTCTTTGCAGGCAAAGGAAAGACCCGTCAGAGTCGCAGCTAGTGCCGATGGATGGAATCAGAAATGGGACCAGAAACATCCCAATGGACGGGCTTGTGAACCCAGGTATTGAAGTTGGTAAGATTAGAAGATTTCTATACGGCAAAAACCAGTTCAGGTTTTTTTTTTGTGGCTTTGTGGTGGTCATCATCAGTAGTAGATGCATGTACATCTTTAGTAGAATTCACCTTTCTTACTCTAACCAGTCATGTTTCTTGTGGTTTGTCATCAGTAGTAGACTTATTATAATAGAATTCGCGTTAATCTCAAAAATCTTTTATATTGAAGTTGGTAAGATTAGAAGATTTCTATACGGCAAAAACCAGTTCAGGTTTTTTTGTGTGGCTTTGTGGTGGTCTTAATCAGTAGTACATGTATATACATTTTTAGTAGAATTCACCTTTCTTACTCTAACCAGTCATGTTTCTTGTGGTTTGTCATCAGTAGTAGACTTATTAATAATAGAATTCACCTTTATCTCTTGAATCCTTTATTGCCCGGTCACATACATGTATCACTGGATGGCGTAAACGGATGGCCGACAGAGATAAAAACATATCAATCCGTTTGTTTCCATTCGTATGCTTTCTTGTCCATTCCTTGTCGGGCGATGTACGTTGTTCTATCCGGCAACTTTTTTTGTGCATGAAGCATTGGAGACGACTTTCATCACCGCATAATTTGATTTAGAAAATGCTCTATTCGTGGGGCATCCGTTTACGTGATATGTGACCAGGCCTATAGTTATGAATACGGTCAAACACTTATTGAAATCAGTAAGATTAGAAGATATCTAAAGACGAAACCAGTTAATTTTTTTTGGTGGATTTGTGGCTTTGTGCCTGTCATCATTAGCAAACTCATATTAGAATTCACCTTTCAATAATTTATTTATACTGTATATACTTTATGCAAGCAGCACTCTCTGGAGCTTTCATCTGCTAGAGAGGTGCGCTGCTCAATTAAAACCAGTCAATGTTTTGTGTGGCTTTGTTGTTGTCATCAGTAATAGACTTATTATTATAGAGGAATTCATGAATCTTTTTCTCTTGCATCTGTTAGTTTATACACAGTCAATTGGGTTTTGAAGTTGATATGAAGATTAGCAAATGTCTGAAGATGACACAATTCAAGTATTGTGTGGTTTTCTGGATTTCACCATTAGACAAATCATTGGTAGAATTGTCCACTGAGTGATGTGTGAAAATATTTTATTGCTCTATGGTTGAGTAATGAGCAAAAATGCGAAGCTCTATTTTGCGATACTCTATTTTGCGATACTCTATTTTGCGATACGTTTGTACGCAGTTGTCTAGTTCCCTGGGACCTTTGAAAATCATATCATAAATACCTTATTAAAGAACAAAGAGAAAATGTGAAGCACCAAGGCTGGTTTATACACAGTTACATAATTTGTTGTTGGACTGGCTCCTTTTTATTTTCCACTGCGAAAATCAAAGGAAATGTTCACTCCAAAATCAATAAATGGCCGAGTTCACCATTGAAACCAAGTATAAAGTTCTCCTGTAGCTCTATCAATTTGTATGAAGTTTTCTTTTAGAAGTACATATAGTACTTTATGATATATTCCATGTCATGCTGTACTATTACTCTCCATACGCAGATTATATTATACTGATATTATACACAGATATAAATATACTCTTCCATGTTTGGTGTGCATGTATCCCATGTAGATACTTCTTGTTATGCTTGTAGTTTGTGTGTCTTTATTTATCCTTATACTCCTAATAAATACGTTTACAATCATTGGTTTAACTTTTGCTTTTAAATGTACATGTCTAGTAGGATTCATATTTGATTTTCTGTGTAAAGTTAACTTGAATGTTTGCGGAAATGTGAAAAGAAGAAAGAAAAAAAAGAAATCTCTTTTTTTACAGTGCATTGTCACTATTGATATTTCATCCTTTTTGTTGAGCAATATGCAATGAAATATAAGCAAGTACATAAATAATTGACATGTATATTTAGATTCTGATATCAGATATTATTATTAGTATTACTGAATATCATATTAGTAGTATAATAAAAATGATTATGATTATTATTATAGTAGTATTAATGTTTGTATTATTATTATTATTATTGTTATTGTTGATTGTTATGATTATAAATATTGTTTTTGATACTATTGATTCTATCATTATCATTATTATCATTGTGGTTCATTTGCAGAAGAGATGGTGGTCAAACATATCCCCCTGGAAAACCTGGAGAAGGAGATCAGGCGCAAAGCCCAGGAGGAAAAGAGAATATTCTGGGCAGAATACAAGGTACAGTTATAATAATAATCACAATAATAATGATGACGACGATGACGATGATGATGATAATAATAATTATAATTATGATAATAGTAGTAATAATTGTAATGATAATTATAATATTGCATTTATATTACATATTTTCCATCTAAAATGTTCAAAAGCACTGAAAGTCTCCATTATCAGAAGAGGTGAATTTCCAGTTGTGCTTTATAAAGATTGAATGACTCTTGTTTGTGGAGGGCCACCCTGCCAACAAAGACATAATATGTACATCAACTTGATTTTTTTTTTCGATAATGATGAACTAGATGCTTATTGAAATTGTCTATTTGATGCCGAAATTTGACTTTCATTCACATTCAAGGCTCTTCCAACCAAACCAGGAATAGTCACGAGCCAAGCTAGCAACCACCCCACCATCAAAGACAAGAAGCAACTAATTTTCCTCCAGATAATGATGAGTTAGATGTTTAAATTGACTATTAAATACTGAAATTTGGCTTTCATTCACATTCAAGGCTCTTCCAACTAAACCAGCTATGGTGACGAGCCATGCTAGCAACCACCCCGCCAACAAAGACAAGAATCAACTTGATTTTCCCCCAGATAATGATGAAGTAGATGTTTATCAAAATTGTCTATTTGATACCAAAATTTTACTTTCATTCACATTCAAGGCTCTTCCAACCAAACCTGCGATGGCGACGAGCCATGCTAGAAACCACCCCGCCAACAAGGATAAGAATCAACTTGATTTTCCCCCTGATAATGATGAATTAGATGTTTATATTGGCTATTTAAATTTTACTTTTATTCCCTTTCAAGGCTCTTCCAACCAAACCTGCAATGGTGACAAGCCACGCTAGCAACCACCCCGCCAACAAAGACAAGAACAGATACGTCAACATCATCGCATGTGAGTATCAGGAGGGCTATATAAAACATTTGCTTCCCTGTTTATTGCCCATGCTGGGGAAATTCACTATGTGATATAGAGCAATGGTTTAGCCAGGTATATGCTGAAATAGCTCTTCCTAAGTTGTGTTGCTCTGCAGTAATGAGCTTTAATTTGATTTTGGATTTCACAAAAATGTTCATAGTAAAATTATTTCTTTATATGGATTTGCATCATATCATGTTCATAAAACTAAATCTTTTTAAAACCATGATGGCACTGTCAAACAAGTAAGTAAAAAAATCAAGACTTGCCAAATTTGTGAGGTCGTATAAAAGAAAAGCAATAAAACTTCTGTCACATTTTCCTGACCAATATTAAAGGCAAGTGAACTTTGGCTTGATAAAACTTTTATGGCCTGGACGCAACTTTTTATAGCCCCAGGCCAGGGGGTCAGTGCTACTTATTATTAAATGACTCTAGTAGATTCAGTAACGCGATTGGTTAAATCCAGTCATGAGAGCATTCATTAATTTAAACCAACTGCAAAACCGTGCCGAAGAAGCGCAACCATTATTATGCGGAAAGAGCACAACCATCGTGCCAAAAGAGGGCAACCAAATGTGATATCTGCACGATAAGTGACGTCACAATGCTTGTTTTCATGAAGTTGTTATTGTTCACACCGCAGATGATGATGATGATGATGATGGTGGTGGTGGTGATAATGGGTATGATGATGATGATGATGATGACGATGATGGGTATGATGATGATGATGATGATGATGATGATGATGATGATGATGACGATGATGACGATGATGACGATGATGACGATGATGATGATGAAGAATAATATTTCATTTCTCAATTTGTAGATGACCACACCAGGGTAAAGCTGAAGACTGTTGATGGTATCGAGGGATCGGACTACATCAATGCGTCCTATGTCAACGTAAGTCTTTGTCCCCTTGCCTACAATATCTACAGGAATGTCAGAATCTCGTAGGGAAATCAAGATTCTTTGTTTGATATTATAATGAATTTCAATAAGTGATGCAAACTGTACAGTCTTTTATTCATCAAACGTTAATTTTAAACTTATTTGGGTGATCCCCCACCCTTTCCTATACATGGAGTTGTGCCAGGTTCGTATTGAATGCCTTTGACTAACAAGAGGATTGAAAGGGCTTTTTGAAAGAAACACTTTTTATTAAAGGAGACATTTAATAAAGGGATCTAGTAACTTTGTTGACATACATTGCAAAAAGTGATGAATGGTTGATGCAATGTATATTGTTGTTATCTCATATGTCCACAGGGTATTGTGTGAAAATTTCAAGTCAAATGGACATTGCATGGCCAAGTAATGAGCGAAAATGCAAAGTGATATTCACTAACCATAGCTGCCAACTGTTACGAAAAATTCGTCATTGTTACGAATTTCCCACCCTCTTTACGAAATTACGAATACTCCTATAATTACGAATAAAAAAATAAAAAAAATTAAAAAAACGATTTTAAAATTTTTTTAAAATTTATTTATTTTTAAAATTTGTTTTTAAATTTTTTTTTTTTTCTTTTCGTTTTCACGTTTTTAAACGTATAGAGACAACGTTTAAATGTAAATCTGACCAAATCATACCTAGTAATTGTGCAAAAATGATGAAAAATAGGGCCATGGACGCCGGCCGCAATGGACTCTGGCCGCAATGGACTCCGCGCTTCACGCTCCAGAGCCCTAAAGCGAGCCCTGGACCCCGGCTAAAGGGACTTCGCGCTCGTGATGTGTGCTTCGCGCACATGATATTCAGTTTTGCTTAAATGTTACTAATTTGAAATTCCAAATGTTGGCAGCTATGACTAACTCACTGCACTCACTTTGTACACGGTTTCAAAACTCCGGGGGAGTTTTTCTTATCTGAATACTTTGATCGTACATATCTTTGTATTACGAAAGGGAAATTTGAAAAACCGAAACCTGTCCCATGATTTTATTGTTAATACAAATACAACAAGGTATGAGGGAACCGCAAGAATTACAATTTTATTTTGAGGATTTGGACAATGTTACTATAATAAAGTCCCTTTAATAATAATAATAACTGTTATTTATATAGCGCTATTCCCGTGGGGATCATAGCGCTTTACATGATTATTATTACCCGGTCAACGGATACACAGCAATAGAAAGCAGGTCTAGCAATCTGCAGGGCCCATACTCATAAACGCCTGCTAGCTTTAGTTCATTGCTAAGTCTATTTTTGGATGATGTGGCTAAGAATTAAACCCATAAACCCAGGATCTTTTAGATGCTGACTAGGGTTAACTGTAATAGTGGTTACCTATGGCTTACCCAGCTGACCCTAGTTGGTGACTAGCCAAACTGTCTGTTGCTCAATAAACTGCACATTTAAAATACACTTATTAAGGAACTAAGCTAGCAGGGTTTTATGAATATGAGGCCAGCTCTCTGGTTTTAGAACCCCCAGGAGGCATACTTTTGTACTTTCTATATTGAGCCCTCTTCTGCAATGGGAGGCATTGTTTTTTAGGGTTGTCCGTCTGTCTGTACGTACATCCCGCTCTCATAATCCCAATATCTCAGGACCAGTAGACGGGTTACCTTCAGTCAAACTTTGTACCAGTTTGTCTTGAGTTGATTATTACTTTCGAATTATAACAAGTATTATGATAAAATTCAAACGGTACTTGCTGTGATATTGCAATTGATTTAAATGAGCTATTTGTTAATAAATATCTTTATTTGCATATTAATTCTTTTCCAGGGTTACCAGGCACCGGATAAATTCATCGCTTCTCAAGGTAAATATGTTATACAACGTTTGTTGTTCCAGTATAATTTTTTTGTTTTTGTTTTAAATGCTTTCACATGGGAACCTGGTGTTGCATTTGTTAAAGGGAACCAACACCCAAAAATAATATTTTTATAAATGAAAAGTAATAGTTTTAGTAGTCCATTTCACCAAATTCAGAAATATAGGTTTCCAGACAAAATACATAATTGAAAAACTCATCACCGTGCTAAACTACTTGTGTTAATGGGTCTGCAGAAGAAGACCATCTATTGTCGTACGCATTTCTATTGGTTCTATTGTCTCCAAGCATAGGCGCATATAGAATTGGCACACTCGTAGACGTTTGGCGCATACTTAACCATGAGGCCCTGTTGGTTCCGTAAATGTTGGTGATTAAATGTATTTATGAATTACACAACCCTTGGCAACCCATTGATATAGTTTAATGTATTTCTTTGTGCCACCATATTCATGTTTTGGGCCACTCAAATGAAAACATCTGAAGTATTACCTGCTAAAAAATCATGAATTTTACTTGGCCTGCTTGGTCGCGAGGAAAAAGTTAATTTCTAGCTTTGTTTTATTGCTTATTTTTCTCCAAAGGACCCAAAGATTCGACCGTGGACGACTTCTGGCGAATGATCTGGGAGCAGAACTGCACAACCATCGTAATGCTCACCAAGTGTGTGGAGGATGGCAAGGTACTATTTTTGTACCGATATCTCATTTTTCTCTTCTTTTTCTTTTTTTCTTCTTTTTTTGCAGTGTCTATTTTGTGTATCGTTACCGTCTTCTTCTATCTTTGTCATGTAATGTTCTCTCTTGTCCCATTTTCGTCTCTGTTGGCATCCCTTTTTTTCCTACATTTTAGTTCGTTTGTAGTAATGAATTCATTATTGTATTAATTTAATTATTCATTATTATCTGAGGGGTCCACATTTGTACAAGCACTGCTTTTTAGTGGACCCCTCTTGTTTCCAAGTTGGAAACAAATAAAATTGAAATTGAATTTAAATTGCAATAAAAGTATGTAGGAAATGTCGATCGCCATTAACCCGTTGAGTACGAATTGATTTGGGTTTTTTACACGCATTCTCCATAGACTCAAGCCCGAATATTTTTCGGGACCAGTTCTGAACGGGTTAACAGAGCTCTACTATTATAAACCCACTTGCCCGCTAGCCCATACATGTACTTCTGCATTTTTTTCCCCGCTCAGGATGCTCAACCAAGGTAATGACGTAAATTGTGTAGAAGTTTTTGATCGTGATCGAGGATTGTCAAGCGTGTGATGCTGCACCGCGGGTTGCTAGTTTGTGCACACTGCATACCAATAATACTGAGCCAGTGTGCACTATACACCATACTCGAGGCATTCGCAAGATGGCATCTCGCATCTGATGTACGAATCAGAACCTGCTTGCCTGTGTGTGGTAGTATGTGGAAAAGTCAGTTGTAGTTTACAGGCCCCAAATTCATAAAACCCTGCTAGCTAAATAGTTCTTTGCTAAATAGTGTATGTCAAACTATACAGTTTAATGAACAACAAACAGTTTTTTTATAATCCCCAAGTAGAGTTTGATAGGTTAGGTTTTTACTATAACCCTAGTTTAATTCTGAGCCATACTATCCAAAATAGACTTTAATAGCAAGGAACTATTAAGCTAGCGGGCTTTTATGAATATGGGCACAGGACTCTACGAACCCACTTGTACAATTGTCAGTTTGTGAGAGTTTTCAGTTTTCACAGGGCTCTACAAACCAACTTGCCCGTAAGTGGTAGTTTTTAATCATAAGTAAACAGAACTTTTCTTGCCTGCTTGCCTGCTTGATCATTTTTGTCGTAGGTTGAGGGAGACTAAGGGATCCAAATTGCGTCCGTCTGTCTGTCCTCCATTCGCCGTCCGTCCGTGACGCTTACAATAATTTGAATAACTTTCCAACCCTGCATCTGTTTGTAACCAAACTTGATTGGTAGATGCCCTACATTAGCCTCCATGATATTCTGTGGTCAAAGGTCACATAAGTAGGTCAAAGGTCAAATGAGGGTCAATGTGAAATTTTACCGGCAAGAGTCTATTAGGGTTGATAACTTTCCAACCCTTCATCTGTTTGTAACCAAACTTCATTGGTAGATGCCCTATATTGGTCCTCCATGATATTCTGTGGTCAAAGGTCACATAAGTAGGTCAAAGGTCAAATGAGGGTCAATGTGAAATTTTACCTGCAAGAGTCTATTAGGGTTGATAACTTTCCAACCCTTCATCTGTTTGTAACCAAACTTGATTGGTATATGCCCTACATAATAGCCTCCATGATATTCTGGGGTCAAAGGTCAAATGAGGGTCAATGTGAAGTTTTACCTGCAAGAGTCTATTAGGGTTGATAACTTTCCAACCCTTCATCTGTTTGTAACTAAACTTGATTGGTAGATGCCCTTTATTGGCCTTTCATGATATTCTGGGGTCAAAGGTCACATTAGTAGGTGAAAGGTTAAATGAGGTCCAATGTGAAATTTTACCTGCAAGAGTCTATTAGGGTTGATAACTTTCCAACCCTGCATCCGTTTGTAACCAAACTTCATTGGTAGGTGCCCTATATTGGCCTCCATGATATTCTGGGGTCAAAGGTCACATAAGTAGGTCAAAGGTCAAATGAGGTCAAGTGCGCGCAGGGGGGAGAGACACTTTACGGCTATCGCCTTGTTTATAATCGTTATCTGTTACTGTCCATTTCAGGAAAAATGCGCCCATTACTGGACGGAGCCGGGCAAGAAAACGAGGAAATGCGGCAAGCTCGTGGTCAACATGGATAGCACCAAAAACACAGCAGACTACACCATCAGGTCGTTCTTCGTCCACGAGGTAAATTGATACAATCATCAAGTGTCTCATTTTGTAACTTTATCTCATTATATTCACAATTGTAAGAGCGAGCGACTGTCTGGTCATTACTGGACAGAGCCGGGCAAGAAATCGAGGGAGTGCGGCAAACTCGTAATAGCCTGATCAAGCATTATTTTAGATTAGATTTGATGATTCTGAATCATTTACCTGTCTTTTCGAGGCTGGAAATGCAGATCATCAGCGCAACATCACCCAGTTCCACTTCACGGCCTGGCCAGACCACGGTCAACCGGACTATCTACACTTTATGCTCTGCGTGATCAAGAGAATAAGTTTATTAGTTGACTGTAACTTCACCTTTCTGTATTTTTTTATCAAATTTTGAATAATCTGTTAACTTTTCTAGAATGAAGATCATCAGCGCAACATCACCCAGTTCCACTTCACGGCCTGGCCAGGCCACGGTCAACCGGAAACTCTATGCTCCGCCTGATCAAGAGAATAAGTTTATTAGTTGACTGTAACTTCACATTCTGTATTGTGATATTTAAACAAAATTTACCTGTCTTTTTTTAGGTTGGGAATGAAGATCATCAGCGCAACATCACCCAGTTCCACTTCACGGCCTGGCCAGACCACGGTCAACCGGACTCTCCCAACTCTATGCTCTGCCTGATCAAGAGAATGAGTTTATTAGATGATTTTATCACATTCTGAATAATTTGGTATCTTTTCTAGCCTGGCAATGCAGATCATCAGCGCAACATCACCCTTCTTCTTCTTTTTCTTCTTCTTGATACTGCAAACAAAACTCTGCAAGTGGCGGATATACAGTTGCAGGCACTTCACAGCCGGGCCCGACCACGGTCAAGAGGACTATCCCAACTCTATGCTCTGCGTGATCAAGAGAATAAGTTTATTAGTTGATTGTAACTTCAAATTCTGTATTGTTATATTTTGTTTAATTTACCTGTCTTTTTAAGGCTGGAAATGAAGATCATCAGCGCAACATCACGCAGTTCCACTTCACCGCCTGGCCCGACCACGGTCAACCGGACTATCCCAACTCCATGCTCTGCCTGATCAAGAGAGTGCGCGCTCTCACCGCCACCACTGTCGACCGGGGAAACGTTCTCGTCCACTGCAGGTAAATAGCATCCTACTTTAAATATCAGTCTGCCAGAGTCTTTTTTTTGTGAGAGATGCATCCAAGAATGGTGTTATTTTTATGACAAAAATATTGCTATATTCAGATTCAAGCGATACGATTATAAATGTGATGAACAAATAAATATAGTCAGTAATAAAAATCATCCACCAAAAGAACAGAAAAGGATCCAAACTATACTACAAGATTTTTGTATATATATATATGTGAATCTTGCTTTAGTTCTGATTTGCAGTTGTTTGTTGGTTGTGAACCAGATCGTTCAATGTGGGATGGGCTTTATAAACTTGTCTTTGTCTCTGCTCCTCTATATTTCAGTGCCGGAGTAGGACGAACAGGGACGTACATCGTCATCGACGCCATGATGGACATGATGCAACACGAGAAGAAGGTGGACATCTACAACTTCATCCACGAGATCAGACAGCAGAGAAACACACTTGTACAGTCCTTTGTAAGTATAGCGTCTCTCTTGCATAATTAAATCATCATCATCATCATCGTCATCTTCATCATCATCATCACTATCATCATCATAATCATCATCATTATCATCATCTATAATGTAGCATTATTATAATCAAAATCATCCCCATCATTATCAGCATCTTCACATTCACCCATATCATTGTTATCGTCATCATCATCACCATCCTGACAAGCACCATCATCAGCATAATCATCGCCATTATCATCCTCATCATTATTGTCATCATGTGTCATTATTGTAATCAACATAATCCTCATCCTTATAATCATCATCAACATCATTACCATCATTATAGTCCTCATCATTATCATCATCTTGACCATCACCCCTATCATTTTTATCATCATAATCATCATCACCACCCTGACCACCATCAGCGTAATAATCATCATCACCACATTATCATCATCTTCTTCATCATCATCATCGTCAACATCATTATCATTATCAACATCGTCATAATCACTACCACTGTTATCATCATCATCATCTTACTCTTTATCATTAAAGTCATAGTCACTAACATGACCTTAATCACCATCATTACAACGTTGTTCGAGCATCATTTTCAGGCGCCGTGTATTACAGCCAGCTGAGCAAGCACTCCTACTCTATGAAAAATTAATTTTAGTTTAGCCATGTTATTCACTTATTATAACTTTGGATTTGTTTTACCCCTGTTCAGGTCCAAAATTTCTAATAATTCACATGGCCCTGTTGGAGCACCATTTGTTCTGACACACGAACGTGAGCGCAGGCGAATTGCCCAAATATTACAGCCAGCTGAGCAAGCTCTCCTACTCTATGAAAAATACAAGCATTCATTTTAATTTAGCCATGTTATTCAATTATTATAACTTTGGATTTGTTTTACCCCTATTCAGGTCCAATATTTCTTCATTCACATGGCCCTGTTGGAGCACCATTTGTTCAGACACACGGACGTGAGCGCAGGCGAATTGCCCAAATATTACAGCCAGCTGAACAAGCCATCAGAGGTGGATGAGAATCTTACCAGCTTAGAACTGGAGTTCAGAGTAAGTCATACATGTACCTCAATTTGTTTAACGTATTTGCCGGTGTATAAACCGCACAAGTGTATTAACCGCACCCCCAACTTTGGGTTGTCATTGAAGAAATAACAAAACATTTTCTAGATGATAAAACTCTGCTGGGAATCTTTACAACATTACACACATCCCATGCTTTCCCCTATAACTTTGGTAAACTTTTAGTACACAAAACAACACAAGTCTCATACTTGTTTCTGATAGGAGCATGTAGCAGAAAAGCCTATCAAGCTTTTAACTCCACAATAAACTGTTAATATAGCCATATGTACATTGTATATGTGGTATTTTCATGAAATATGTTTCTCTTTCTCTGTGTATTAACCGCTTCACCCTTTTTGCAAGTTCTTCTGCATGTAAAAACGTGCGGTTAATACAACAGCAAATACGGTATCTCTTTGAATAAAATATAGTCAAACCTGTTTTAGCAGCCACCTGTCTATACCAGCCAAGCAGCAGTCATACCTCAATTCATTTATCTCTTTGAATAAAATACAGTTAAACCTGTTTTAGCAGCCACCTGTCTATAGCAGCCAAGCTGCAGTCATACCTCAATTCATTTATCTCTTTGAATAAAATAAAGGTTAAACCTGTTTTAGCAGCCACATGTCTATAGTTGCCAAGCTGCAGTCATACCTCAATTCATTTATCTCTTTGAATAAAATACAGTTAAACCTGTTTTAGCAGCCACATGTCTATAGCAGCCAAGCTGCAGTCAAACTTGTTTTAGCAATTTGGTTTTAGTTAATTTGGGCTGTGTATTGTAAATACAACTTTCTTCTAATTACTTTCCCAGAGAGCGGCCAAGCTTCCAGTTCTCAAGACGGAGCAGAAGTTTGCTAACGCGGAGAAGAACAAGGAAAAGAACCGCATAGGCCACATTCTTCCATGTAAGTAATCTATCAAAACATTTGTGACCCGCTATAGCAAAACCCGGCACTTGTCGGTAATTCATGTTTTGAAGAAATTGACATTTTAAGTTCACACAATGTGTGTAAAAGACCTATGATGGTAAAATCATATCTTCGCCAATTATTGACCAATTAGTTAGAACAAAGCATCAAATGAAAGCTTGTGATGAGGCCTTTCTAATAGTGTGAAAATCTTCATTTTGATTTTTACCATTATGCCAGGTTTTGCTATAGCGGGTCACATTTATCAAATGTAAGTCAAGATGGCAGAGCTTTTTGATCCAGCGGATCCTTCGTATGGGAGTGAACTGACAAGTGCTGTATCTAAACATGCATGTAGAACTATACGCATAAAACCCAAAGTTGGAGAGGGTAATACAGGAGTAGGCTAGAGTAGAAAGGAACAAGCTAGAGTAAAAAGGAACATTTATCATATATCTACGCAAACCTGGTGGGTCCTGTATTAACTCTATCGGATGTGGAATATCTAGTCGGTAGGGAAATGGTTTATTCAGAACGCAAAGATTGTTTCAATTTCGACCATCTATATTCTTGGTAAGTACATTGTAATTTGCCAACAAATTTCATAACATCACTTTGTTTTAGCTGCTTCCGGGAAATCATTGAAACAAAGATTACTGGTTACTGCACACTTTAGAAGGAAAATATTTTCACTGAAATAAGGTAAAATATTTACTGAAGAGTTTTGCAGTAATTCACTAAAACTTAATTTTTGTTTGCTATTCTTGAGATTTTGTTCAAATTGTCAAAGCAAACCATTTGTGTTTGGAACAAGTTTGATTACAGACTTTATCTTTATGTGTAATATAGTAAACTCATTTAAGGTATCTGAAGAGTTGAGAGTGTGTGATTGGATTTTTTTTTTTTTAAAAGTAACTATTATTTATTTGTCCATTTCTTGCAGATGATAAGAATGTTGTGAAGTTGCAGCGGCTGCTGGGCGTCGACTTCTCCGACTACATCAATGCATCTAACATCACAGTAAGTGAAAAAAAAAAAAAAAAAAAAAAAAAAAATCAAATTTGTAATGGACACCTTTGTTGTTGCTTCATATTCTTTATTATTATCATTTTGTATTATTATTATTATTCTTGTATAATGTCTGTAATTCAGCCCTTTGGCTGTGAGATATATTATTTCAATAACAGAAAATTCAATTTAAATTCCAATTTTAATCACAATTTCTTTTCCTATTCCAATTTCAATCTGATTTATTTTCCTATTACTATTCCAATTCCAATTCCAATGAGATATATTATTTCAATAAACAAAAATTCAATTAGAATTCCAATTTTAATTCAAATTTCAATCACAATTTCTTTTCCCATTCCAATTCCAATTCCAATGTTCTTTTCCTACAGGGTCACCAGAGGGAAGGCATGTACATAGCAACGCAAGGCCCCCTCCCCAACACGATATCAGACTTCTGGAGAATGATCTGGGAGAGCCAAACGTCAACCATCGTCATGCTCACAGAGATGATGGAACGTGGTCATGTAAGTCGGAATATAAAATTCTTTTACTGTTTTCGTTTTGTAATTAACAGGGTGACATCACGATCACACTCAAGGAACAAGCTTAACTCTTTGAGTGCCAAGCTCACATTTTTGCGAGGTTACAATATACACAAATGCCATAGAGCATTAAAATCCCTGGAATGTTAAGAGTTAAGAAGGATTATACAATAACCTTTAATTATCTACCGTATATTATATTTTGATACCAGAATAAAAGCAGAGTGGATGTTAACAATAAATCAATAATTCACTCAAATACAGGAAATGTGTGGGCAGTACTGGCCGGAAGAACCCAACGAACCGATGGAACAGGGCGACATCACGATCACACTCATTGAAGAAATCGAAGAGGGAGCTTTCACCATCCGAGAACTGGAGATCAAGCACTCACAGGTGAGAGCCAAATGATGATGATAATAATAATAATAATAATATCCTTGATTTATATAGCGCCTATCACGATTGATAATCATCTCTAAGCACTGATGATGTAAACTGCAATGTATAAACAATCCAGGGGGGTGTTTCACAAAGATTCTAAGTTGATCTTTATAGCACTAAGATGGTCTTAAATAGTATGGAAAGCCATTAGTGTCTTGAAACAGTTTTGTAAAAGTTATGTTGAAATGCATAACATGTTGATTCAAATCATAATATATTTTCTAATTGTCAAAGAGATTCATAATCTTCACATACAATTCATGAAATCTCTTTGATAATTAGAAAATATATATGATTTGAATCAACATTTTATGCATTTCAACATAACTTTTACAACAATGTTTCAAGACACTAATGGCTTTCCATAATATTTAAGACCATCTTAGTGCTAAGATCAACTTAGGATCTTTGTGAAACACCCCCAGGCATTTGACTAGCTGCCTTGCTACTTATACATTTAGTTTGAAAATGTTTATCTTTTGTGGAAAATTCCCATTGAGGTTGAACCGATTAACAATGCTTTGTACAAAACCTTTTTCAAGTGACATGATAATTATTTTGTTATACCTTTTATTGACACTCATTTGAACACATTATATTTAATCATATCTCATTTCACTTATACAAACCTTACAAACTTACCAAATATTCTAAAGACGACACCATACAATATGTATTTCATTTTAAAAATTTGTCATACTTTAAAAAGAATCGATATTAAGTCAATTTACTTGCATACATACTGTACATGTAGTTTTCAAAATGACCTTATTATACTACAATTTCTCATTTTATTCATACAACATTTTCAGTTTTATTACATGTACATAAATATCTGTTTTTGTGCCTGTTCTTTTAAAATACCATTCTCTTCTCCCATTTAAAAAAATACCCACCAATTTATAATATACATACATGTAATATACTAAGATTATAAAATCACCAAATATAGTACCTCTTTATTTAAGATTTACACAATTACATACATATGTGTACAACTAGCTTTCAGTACCAAATCTGTTTCTATAAAGGCGCCTTTTTAAAAATTTGTTTACAAAAGGTGCATTCAAATACAATCTTAGATATAGACATCATAAGACAAACAAAGGGGAAATAGGAATCTTCTTGTTTAAAGGGAACGAAACGCTGGAATTTCTGATAAGTACATAATTAATGTCACAGTTGCATATTTTTCTGTTGGGTGTAACTAATCATGGAAATAATCCAATTCTTTTGAAACCTCCATCAACTGTTTTAACTGGAGGCTGCCATGTTTTCAAACGGTACCGCATGAACCGTCATCTGAGCGCATCTGAGCATGCACTAACAAAAGCAGGTTATGTAACCACTGCTGCTATGTCAGTGGTTACGTGACCCGCTTTTGTTAGATCACGTTTCATTTGGTACAGTTTTCAAAATCGTTGATTATTTCCATTATGAGTGATACCCAAGAAGAAATATGTACCGTATTTGTCGGTGTATTAACCGCTCCGGTGTATTAACCGCACCCCCTAAAAAAAAAATCCAAAAAAAAAAAGTGCGGTTAATACGCTATTAGCCACACTCGTGTATTAACCTCAATTTAAAAAAAAAATTTTTTTTTATTTAAAGGTGCGGTTAATACACCGACAAATATGGTATACAACGCGAAGTGACATGAATTATTCCAGCCTTTGGTTCCCCTTTAAAGGGGCTTAGTAACATTGTCCAAATCCTCAAAATACAACTGGAATTCTAGCAGTTCCCTCATACCTTGTTGTATTCGTATTGACAATAAAATCATGGGACCGGTTTCGGTTTTTCAAATTTCCCTTTCGTTAAAAAGATATGTACGATTGAAGTGTTTAGATGTTGAATAATCCACTGGATCCTCAAAAACGTGTACAAAGTGAGTGCAATGAGTAAGTGAACATCACTTTGCATTTGTGCCCATTACTCGGCCATATAACGTCCATTTAACTTGAAATTTTCACACAATATCCTGTGGACATATCAGATGACAACAATATACATTGTATCAACCACTCATCACTTTTTGCACATGTCAACAAAGTTACTACATCCCTTTAATAATCTTGAGACTGTATTGTTTAATAGTCTTGATCATGTATGTCTTTTTTGTGATTGACATTGCTTGCCCGATTGCGTAGACCGAGAATTTCTATGGGAATGTAGATGTAGGAAGTGCAAACGCCGACGAGGGTGAAAATGAAGATGCCGTCTATGGAAATGTGTCTAGCCCGACAACGCCGACAACGCCGAAAAGCGTAAGATCAATTCAAAATATACACTGTTTTGAAGTAATGCCGTGAAAGGAGTGAATGCGCTTCTAAAACATAGACAGCAGAAATAAAAACAAAAGCAACATGTATTTATTCTGCAGCTTCTTTCCAAAGCAGAGAAAAATAAAACATCGTTCACTCGCCTATTTTGGGAACCATCTTTCCTTGTGCCTCATTAATCTGTCATACATACATGTAGCTATTTGTGTTGATTTCTTTCTTTCACTTTGTAATAAAATTATTGTTTTCATACATATATACATTTGATTATCACATGAACTTAGGGGAGGCATCAAAATTAGCACTGCCGTCCTATCGCAGGATCTTGCTTGGAACGGTTTTGCGCGCAGTTGTAAATTGCGCGCACTCGAAATTCGTTCCAAGCGGGAGGCTGCGGCGTCCCGCTCAGCTGGTGCACGCTAAATGCATGTTTTGTTCTTGCGCGCGATGACGCATCTTTCATTTAAGGCCAGAAGGCATTTCAGGAGAGTGCGTCGCGCATATCGTCCACGAGCGGCCTACTGCAGGATTCCGCTGCCTCCTGCTATATATAATTTTGTGCCTTCCCTTATCAATCTTCCTTGACAATATAACTAGTCTTCTTCGGCAGACCCACAGAAACATAACTTAGTATAAATATAATGCTACCGATTTTCTTGAAACCTCTTTTTTCTGAACTTTTTGATGGAGTGGACTTATAAAACTGTTCTTTCATATTTCAGAAAAATTACTTTTAGGTGTTGGTTACCTTTATTAGGGGTATATAATGATATTATATCATACATTTTACATTACACATTTTACATCTTCATACAATATTCATCGAATATCTCTTCATCAAATATCTCTCATTCATATTCAGTCTATCTATTAACAGATTTTTTATTCCCATTTACTGTTGTCTCTATGTTGTTTCATATTCAGTTTTATGGGGACTATTTTTATTTGCAGTGGCATGTTCTCATTACTGCGGAAATATAATCAATAAAGCAATATATACTATGTATTTGTATTTGTCAACAGAGTTTTTATTCCCATTTTTCCCTTCTTTTTGACATGGTTTCATATTTGGTTTTCTGTGAATCATGTTTATATGCAGTGTCATGTTTTCATTACTGCAGACTATAATAAATAAAAAACAAAACATATATCTCTTCTTTTTTGGGGGAAGGGGTGATATATAAAAACTGTCATTAAAGAGAAATGTATTCTTGCCTCCTAATATACTCCATATAGAAATTCAAGTCAGTCTTTTCTTCCAATGAGTGATGAACATGGTTTTGAGGTCACCTTTGGCCTATAATCTCAATATGCCCCTCATAGCAGTCAAAAATTGTATAAAATGAGCTATAAAGCATCTGGAGCTCTTGATGTGCTTGAAACAAAGGTTTTCATATTGTAGTTACAGGACCCAGTTTAAAAAAATAAAAAATAGATACCCAACATTTTGAAAAGGGTTGTGTAATTCATAAACAAAGCAATTTATTACCACCACTTACGGAACCACTATTATTTCCTGGTTCCGTACGGGCCAAACATTTGAGAGTGCGCCAATGCTATTCACGCATACGTTTGGAGACAATAGAATCCAGGACGATTCGTTCGCTCTGGACAAAGTAGTCTTCGTACATGCAGACCCTCGAACGCATGCTTTAGAATGGTGATGCGTTTTCCAATTATATTTTTTCTTTTCTGAAAACATATTTTTGTGAACTTGTTACCTTTCATTTATAAGAATATTATTTTGGGTGGTGGTACCCTTTAAGCTCATCATATTCAAATTGAGTTTGTTCTCTAGCTTTAGAGCTAAATCTTAGAGCATGTTCTCATGCGACATGTACACAAGCTGCCAATTTCATTCATGCATGAATTCATGACGGTGAAAGCCTCGTGCATGATCGTGTATATTTGTCACACATTTGATGTAAAGAGCTTGTGCCTTTTACATTGTGCAGATTGCATTGTTCATACTGTATGCATGAATGTTTCTAAAAAAAACAAAAAACAAGGACAAACCTTAAGTCAAACCTGTCTATTCTTAGTGGCCACCTGTCTATAGCAGCCAACCTGGCTATAGTGGCTTGCAAAAGTCATCCACTCCAGAGCAATATAACGTTAGAGAACCTGTAGTGTGTATATTATATAGATGTCACCTGTCTAAAGCTGCGTTTCCATTAGAGCGAATTTCCGCGGCGAATTTCCGCTGCGAACATTCGCATGGACCAAATCAGTGTTATTCATATATTATTCATATTATTCATATTACATGGCGAATATTCGCAAGCGAATTTTTTAAATCGCTCCTGAGAGCGACTTTTTCAATAATTCGCTGCGAAAAAAAAAATTTCGCCGCGGAAATTCGCTCTAATGGAAACGCAGTTTAAAGTGGCCACTATTCTTGCTACCGTTAGGTGGTCACTATACAAAGGTTCTACAGTACTACATAAATTGAATTCGTTGAAAAAGAATCTGTATTAGTGGCCACCTGTCTAGAGCAGCCAACCTGGCTATAGTGACTAGCAAAAGTCATCCACTCCAGAGCAAAATAACAGTAGATGAATTGAATAGATACAAAAGAACAAAGAATTGGGCTGTGTCAGGACTTGAGTCTGAGACCTTGACCCCATTGCAGAAAGAATTGCAATCAATTGTAAAGTTTCAATAGATTGCAAGTCAAATCATGTGATTAAATTCATAAATCTGATTGGTTCAAATGTTCAAATTTTCTGACTTGCAATTAATTGCAACTTTACAATCGATTGCAAGTTTTTTCTGCAACGGGGCACTGCAATGCTAGACCCTTGCTCTACCAACTAAGCTACAGAGCACCCAAGTTTGTAGCTTACTGAATCTTTCAGGCAATTCCTCAGTGGCAAGTTGATATTCTTTGCATGGCTACTAAACAAGCAGTGAATGACCTACAACTACCATATTAATGAAAAGATTGTTCTTTGTTCAGCTTTCTTGGTTATCTTTATTCGTACTTCTGGAAAATTTAACGTCTTTCAGTCTGTCTCGCATGTTTCTTTCAATATAAAATGTGTAGTGTGCTATTCCAAAGGGTGACAAGTCTCAACGTCAGGCCTGCTCAACGTAATGTCTATTTTCTGTATATTCAAAATTGTAATTCAAAGAAAGTACCGTCAAACCTGTGTATAGTGACCATCCAAGGGAAACACGAAAAGAGGCCCACTAAAATTCCATAAAATTGTTTTCCCCTGCAGGGTATCACGATTGGTGGCCACTATAGGCAGGTTGGCTGATACAGACAGGTGGCCATCAAGACAGGTTTGACTAGGTGGTTTGAGTCCAGACAGAGACAGTTTTTCAGCCCATGCAAAGAATGGAATGTTGTTCAAATATATGGTCCTATTTCTTTCCTAACTTGGCTTTCTGCATACAAAAAAATTAAATATAACTAGTCAAAGAGCATAAATTATAATAAAATATGTAATACCAGAGTACTTTTATAATGTAGAGCACAACATATCCATAGATCATATGTGTCTGATTACTTTCAACTCTCTTCCGGCAGATGACTGATGCACGTAAGGTGCGGCAGTACCACTACCGCGGCTGGCCTGAGGTGGGCGTTCCCGAGACCGGTCTGGACCTCGTGCGACTGGTCAACCGAACGGACGAGCACCAACGGGCGCAGCCAGGCGAGCATCCGATTGTGGTGCACTGCAGCGCCGGGGCGGGGCGGACAGGAGTGTTCCTAGCCCTCAGTATCCTGATGGGGCGTATGGAGGAGGAGAACATGGTGGATGTCTTCCAGGCGGTCAGGGGGTTGCGGCAACAGCGCCCCCACATGGTCCAAGATGTGGTACGTGTAACAACAAAATCTTCTATATAGAGTAGAGTAACGAAGAGTGATTAATCCATGAAAACATCAACCCCCTCCCCCCTCACAACTATTACCTCCAAATGCACTACAATATAAAATAGTTAATCGTTTTTTTATTTTTTATTTTCCTCATTGCAGGCGCAGTACAAGTTCTGCTACTCGGCCATCTGCGAGTACATCGAGAGTCAGAGCAACGAATACCAGAACTTTGTCCCCCGCAACTGATGCCCCCCATCCCAACCTGGCAACTACCACCACCACCATCCTCCCTTGAATCCACATCCTAACCACTGAACTGAAAACATGTGGAAGGGTTATACGGTTCATATTGTATGGTGAGCGGCATTGACCACCCGGCTTCATGCCTGAGTGAACAACGGTTCATATTGTATGGTGAGCGGCATTGACCACCCGGCTTCATGCCTGAGTGAACAACGGTTCATATTGTATGGTGAGCGGCATTGACCACCCGGCTTCATGCCTGAGTGAACAACACTTGGAGAGGAGAATGGTGGAGTGGAGTATTGTAATTGAAGGAAAACAGTAACTAAATATTTTTTCTAATATTTTTTCTGTATTTTTAAATTTTTGTATATGTCCTGCAGCTACACAATGTACGCATGGACACTGTATGCAGTATGTAAAGATGAATTTAAAAACAATTATCATATTGTCAGTAAATATTTGGCTTGTAAATTAAATTGAAGAGGGTGTTTGATGCTTGGAAGTTTGCACTACACTTAAGTCTTACTCACCTTTGGGCTTTGTGGTCCATTATTTATGAAGTCTTGTACGGAAAACGTGAGACAAGAATGCTGAAGTGAAAGATATCGTCTATATAGTTTTGTATAAATTGACTCAGTTATATTACGTTATATATGTTTGTTATAAGTAGACACTAACTAATCACATCACACTCATTTCTCTTTTCATTTGTTGTTTTTAAAAATATTTTCTTGTTGATCATACTGAAGGGGACTTTCAATAAACTGAAATTGTAACTTCAGTAAGATATATATATATATATTTTAGTATAATGTTCTTGTTTATTCATAACAGAAATTATGTTAAGATTTTAAAATTACACATCATTAAACAATCCCATTTTCTTTGCCTTCTTTTAATCACAATATATTTCTGGTCAGTTTCTTTATATGTTTGAATTAATTAAACAATATTGATAGCATTTAATATACTTAATATTCACTAAACGTAGTACTAATTACAATTTACTTGATACTTTGTATGTACTTGATGTCTTCCAGCAAACATACGGTATTAATGCATTCTCTGGAATTAATTGATAGTATATTGCGCTATAAATGAGGCATATTTTTTTGGCGAAGGGCGATTTTTTACATTTTTTTCTTATTGAAATGTCTGTGTGTTTGTGTGTGTGTTTGTTTGTTTGTGTGTGTGTGTGTGTGTGTGTGTATGTGTGTGTTTGTATGTATGTGAGTTTGTATGCATGTTTTCATGTCAATGCCCAAGTAATGGTTTCATAGTCATAATTTTTGCCCTTGAACAAGTTGACATGTGTAGATGCTGAGTTATCCATTAAAACTCAGTTCTATGGTAAACAACCCTTTGTGAATCATTCCTCAAACAGCTTCAAGTTTATTGAATCCAAATTCCGGTCAAAAGTAGAACATATTAATTTTGCATTCCATGATTGTGCTACAGTACTACCCAAAGGATTATTTTGTTCATAAAATCTAGCATTCCTTTTTTAAAAATTGTATAAGGTACTTTAAATGCATCATTCAAGTAAAAGTTGATTTTAGGGTGCTTTGAAATCTGTGTATTTCTTTTTATAGGAACTACTCATTATATTGCAGTTAAAAAACATTGTTTAAATCTGATGTGTTTGTATGAATAAAGGAAGAATGTAGATGGTTTGATTTTGGTATATTGAAACAATTATACACACATTCTATAATTATACCAGTGCTCCAAATAAGCATAGGCCCGCTGGCACGGGGCCACTAAAAATATCTTCGGGCCACCAAATTTCATTGATCCTAAATTCTACTGGCCCGTCTGGCAAGCAAATGTAACATAATTTGTTATGTTTTTCTTTGTTTTATTAGGGCCACCAGATTTAGGTTTCGGTCCACTAGAAGTTGACAAATCTTGTTTTTACGTGCCCGACTGGGCCACAAGGCAAAAAGGTTAATTTCTAGCATTGAGTATACTCGCCAACTGCGGGACCATTCCTAAAGTTACTATTTGCTAAATATTATCCTAGTAAAATCAATGTTACATTATTTTATAATTTCCAAAGAAATATGATTACTTTTTGTTTACATTTGATGGGGAATCATTATGATGATGACATGCATTGTAAATAGTTATTGAAGCTGTGTGTTATTCTGGACACGGTTATAATATGAGCTTGTTAGTTAAACAGAGTGTTAACGTAACTTTGGAGAGAGGCTAGTAACATTTGTTTCTTCCGATGAGCAAAAGTGTATCTCAAAGTTGTATTTTGGCGGCCTGATCGGGAAACTAGATTTTGTATACTAACCAAGACAGTTAAACGAGGAAATCTTGTATTCTTCCATGTCACGCCTTGTCCATAATCACAATCGACTGAGTAAGCTTATGAATAATAGACGGTTTACAAATGAAATGTAACAAGTAAACGGTTTACCAATGAAATGTAATTTTGGAGGGCTATGTAACTTTGTTTCGGCCCGACGAAAATTGATAGGAACTTATTTTACAGGCCCAACTGGACCACTGGCAAAAAAGGCAAAGTGGAGCCCTGTATGATATGAATATGTCTTGTGTGTTTCCATGAGACTGTATGTTTCCTATCCGTTCTGTATGATATTTTACTGCATGTATCTACTGATTTATAGCACATAATATTGTAACTTAATGATATCCTACTATTTTTGTAAATATTTTAATATGAAGTGTAAAGAATGAATATATGAGTGCATATTAGATACTGGGACACAAGAACGTGACATTGACACCAAAATATTAATTGCTGTAAAAAGCAATGCAAACACATTTATATACAAGTTTAACCATTGTCCAACTCAATCCAAAAGTTAGAAGATAGTTCAATAACTCCAAGTAGTCTTTTTAGCAGTTTGAAATTTTATTGTTTCAGTGCTCACGTACGTAACATGGTGTCCTCCTAATGTATGATTACATGACTAAAATACTTCATTCGAAATCATAACTGGGTAGTTCCATTTCCTACTGCAATTTTTCCATAATGAAACATGACATGAAGTTCTGACCCTGATATGGCTAATGTTATACCACATATATTGCAGGACACCGTTACGTAAGTGAGCACTGCAGGAATATTTAATTTAATTATCATTTCTGCATGTTAACCAACCAAATACCCCTAATTGTTTACTTAAGATCAGTTTTCTTCTTTCATGTGTGGGTTTGTTTTAATGCATACTTTCAAACTTGCTGACAAAATATATGTTAAAGACAATATTACGTATGTAACATGGACACCAAACTATGAAAATATAAATAAGTGAAATAAAATGTAGCAGGTACTTCATTTCAGTGACCCAGAGGCAAAAACTACTTATTGCTGGTATTTGGAGCTGTAATACCTTGGATTGTGACTTGCTGACAAAATATATTTTTATGGCAATATTGCGTATGTAACATGGACACCAAATAGTCAAGTCATATATGAAAATAAAGATAATTGAAATAAATTGAAGCAGGTACTTCACTTCAGTGACCAAGAGGCAAAAACTACTTATTGCTGGTATTTTGAGCTGTAATACCTCTGATTTTGATGATGTGGAAAGCCCATTAGCCATCTCGATTTTGAGTGCTCACGTACGTAACCATACGATACAAGGTGGACACCAAAAGTATATGGGGTTCTATGTGCGATCGAGGGCCGATTGAAAAACAACAAATCCGTAGTTTTGTACCAGACACCTATTCAGACACCAAGGGTATTTTATTTCAAAGTTGACAGTCTACCAGATTGAAAAACATGTGGGTACATGACGCATGCTTATGTACGTAACAGGTGGACACGAAAGCAAAGACAAATGAACATAGACAAATTTTATACATGATGTAATCGATAGACAAAGCAGCACTTATTTTTTCCTTTCAGACTTGGGTCTTGGATGAGAATAACATTGGCAGAATTAACTGATCACATTCATGAGATGAATGCTGACTATATCTTACGTACGTAACATCTAGGACACCAAGAGTTACGTACGTGAGCATGTTTTCATTTGCTCTCTATTTTGAAAAAATGTTATCATACTGAAATAAACAAGATTGGTCTGGAATCGCACACCAATGTTCTCAAACATATTTAGTTAAGGAAAGTGCAGGCCATAAAGAGAAGTATTTACTTAGCATGATTTATCATTATGTTATTAATGTCACATTTTGGTGTCCTTTTTTTAAGAAAATATTTCAGAAAAATTGAATTTACTAAAGATCAAAATGTTCATGTCTCCTAAATTTATCTTATGTATCACCTGGCTATATATGGAATACAAAGAAGTAAAATATGACCCTTGAAGTGACAAGAATATAGTTTTGTAATGAATTAAAGTCACAAGAAAAAAATCTCTCCAGTATCAAATATGCACTCATATGCAAACGTGAAGAAAGTATTGCTAAATGTTGTAGTTAATGGTGCAACAGAACATTTTGTATGCATTGGGAAAAAGAGAACAAACTTTATATATATATATTTTTAATTAAATTTTCTACTTGTACATGTTTTGTTCTGTAATATTGCTC
Organism: Echinarachnius parma; assembly: GCA_037951105.1. Lineage (NCBI taxonomy): Eukaryota > Metazoa > Echinodermata > Echinoidea > Clypeasteroida > Echinarachniidae > Echinarachnius > Echinarachnius parma. The sequence goes on from JBAMJV010008143.1 coordinate 116,202, forward strand.
CTAATTTTCTAAAGCCCTCGTCACATATCACCGGATAGCGTTAACGGACGCCCGACAGAGAGCAACAATTTCAATCCGTTCGTATGCGTTTCATGCACGTTACTTGTTCGGCGAATATGTTCCTAATCAGGCGATGTCCGTTGTTTTATCCAGCGGAAAGTTTTGTGCATGCAGCAATAGAGACAACTTTCACCACCGGATAATTTGATTTCGAAAATTTTCTGTCTGTCTGGCATCCATTTACGCTATTCGGTGATATGTGACAACTCCCTATTGCAGTAAATGCGCTGAAAGAGGGTGTTTGCACAATTAGTGTAGAAGAAATATCATGCACTGTTATTAGAATTATATATATTTTTAGCATAGCAACTCATCATGTATACAAATTTTTTTCGAAATATGTAGAGGAACCTAATAATTAGTATTAGTTGTTTTAGCATAGCAACTCGTAATATCGTGCAAACTATTCACTTAATATGTACTACACAATAGTCATCCTGAATTAAATCTTATCGAAAAATATGTGATTTAAATGCTGTATGAAATGTATGCATTTGTTTTGTGATTGGGTATTGTTTATGAAAAGAATGCTTTAAAAATCAAGTCAGTATTTCTTATCTGAAGTATGCATTTTTTATTTTTAAAATAATTGTAAAATGATAATTACTATAAGGAAGAAGTTTCATTACAGGAAATACGACCACAAAACCTTTGAAATAGTCTCATGAAGCTTGAGTATTTTTATATTTGTCCATATTTTTTCTCCTTCAAAATCTGTTGTACATTTAATTGGTACTGGCAGAAAAGGCAGACTGAAGTTTCAATAAATTGCATGAATATAAAGGTACAATAGTAAGTTTATTGCTCTAAATAGCTGTACTTCCCATAAACTTTCTCAAAAGTAATGCCATTAATTCGTTATATTTAATTTATTTAATTCATTCTGATCAGTTTCCCCTAAGTTTGGATTGTGTGTATATTTTGCAGCTGAAGTTTTCTAATAGATCATGGATAGACCCCAAATCTCCAGTAATTTTCCCTCAATCGTTTAAGTTTTCATTTCCTGTTTGATTTTGTTTTCGGATGGATTTCCCCCAAATTATTTAAAAGCTGAAGGTGTGTAGATGGGGACCCGGAAGGATGGGAATGTGTTTCCTTAGCACTGTGTGCGCCTAACGGGCGACTGGCTGGAATATTCCCTAGGGAGTGGAAAATGTGCACTTAATGTGCAGGAATGATTGCAGTGTGTATCCGTTGACATTGACCGGGGTAATAATAATCGTGTGAAGCGCTATGATCCCCTTTTATATAAATAACCGTTATTATTATTATCTTTTATTAAATGGGAATGATTGCTACTCTACTAGCGAGTAATCCGAATTATAATGTACCGTACATACTTTCTTTCGCTGCAACTTGACTGATATTCAAAGAACCTACATGAATGATGTGAATTCATATTCAATTGTGCATTATATTTTGTTATGGGGTGGGATTTTTTTATGGAATTATGTATTTGTTTAGTTACAACTCATAATTATTCGGATTGGCATTAGTATTATGCATACAAATATACAAACTTAACTCGAATCATATGACCATGTAACTACAAATGTATATGATGATCATCATGGGGTATAGGATGTTTAGAAACTTCAGTCTGCTCACATTATAAAGATTATTTTGTTTCCCTTTTTATGTTGTATTGCTTTGGTTGATATATATGTATTGCTGCTTTTATGTACTTGTAGAATACAACTTGCATGATTATATGTCCACTCTTTTTAGGTTTATATAATTATGTTCAGATAAACAATTCAGCTAGGGTCAAATAAAAACCATTTTCCACTAGATATTTTCAGTGAATTTAACCTTTACAGTGGAATTTGTAAGATATATATGTCTAAAATAAAAACTTTGTGTGTGTTTGTTACGTTTATGTGTGTGTATTTTGTTGGAGATGAAAAGATAACACACATTTTGAAACTTATTTAACAAGGTCTATAAGCTGTGTATCAAGGTGATAAGAAATAGACAATAATATTACCACAGTCATAGGATATAGTGCCACACTTAGGTACACTTTGGTAGAGAACAGCAAGTATCAATCAAGAATATAAGCAATTTCCATAGAAAGCTATTAATAAACATAGAATAAAGCATCATTGAATTATGCATGCATACAATATATATATCTTGTTGTGGGCATAAAGATATACCCAAACTTGTCTTTCTTTATAGATGACATAAGGGTTTTTGTGAGGTGAAACACTTATTGTTAGCCTTTTTAATTGAATTTGATCCATAACAATCGTGTTAAAAATTGGGACCAAGTTGTTGAACAGTCAACATGTGGCATTGTGTTTGCTTGCACACTAATAAGCACCCTCAAGCGGCCATATACAGTACGCTGTATTTGAATGTGGTTCAGATTATTACCCCGTTCAGGACTGGTCCCCCAAATACCAGGGCAGGGGGGTGTTTCACAAAGATCCTAAGTTGATCTTAGCACTAAGATGGTCTTAAATATTATGGAAAGCCATTAGTGTCTTGAAACATTTTTGTAAAACTTGTGTTGAAATGCATAAAATGTTGATTAAAATCATATTTTCTAATTATCAAAGAGATTTCATGAATTTTATTTGAAGATTATGAATCTCTTTGATAATTAGAAAATATATATGATTTGAATCAACATTTTATGCATTTCAACATAACTTTTATAAAACTGTTTCAAGACACTAATGGCTTTCCATAATATTTAAGACCATCTTAGTGCTAAGATCAACTTAGGATCTTTGTGAAACACCCCCCAGGACTCTATGGAGTATGCATGTTATACCAAAATCAGTCAGTCCTGAATGGGTTAAATTAGATCCAGTGCGAATACACACTGGCTCAGTGATATGTAGTGCGCACAAACTAGCCTAATTACGAATGTTTAAACCCCAGTGTAGCAATTAAAATAGTGCCCTCTGCATTCCTGCGCATGAAAATCTTTAAGGTAGAATCATATTTGTTGTATGCACTATTCTTTTATATTTCCCAGTACTGTTTCACGTATTTGTAAAATGTTTCTGTACATTTAGGTATACTAGCTTGTGGTCACATCTTTGGTATAGTTATGCAACTATTAATATTGAAAATATGAAAATGCAAAAAAATAAAAAATATTAATGAATCATGATCATGGTACTTTCACTTTAATTTTTTTATACAATTTTCAACTATATATATATTGTACTATGTTTGTAAACGTGTATATTATATAATGTGATACTACTTTATTAGGAGCACATATTATTTTGCATAATGTAATGACATATTATGTATGAAACAAAGTAATGGGAAATACATTGATTATTGATAAATGCATACACTGTGTCACACAATTATTCTCTTTGTTTATTCTATATACCTAGGTGTATGATCTGAGTGTTGAATAGCGTGTGTTAATTTGCATGTTATATCTTTTTGTTATGGAATTCACAAGAAAAGACTAAATTATGTTATCATGCAAAGTCAGAAAACTAATGTGTTTTGATAATTATGACGTGCTCCTATATACCCCATACTGGTGGTAGGAACCATCATATTTGACGACTTTTCTGTTTAGAGAAACATAATTATATACAATCATGTACATCAACATGATCATGAACACAAGAAATTGAAATTGAAATTGAAATTGAAATTGAAAAGGTTTTATTGAAAATAATATCAATCGCAGTCAAATGGCTGAATTACAGATATCTTTTTTTTACAAACGAAGATAATACGTAATTAAAATAACATAACATAACTTCTAGACGAGGAGCTCCATACGTTGACAATTAAATATTGAGCATGATATAGTACATGGTACAATTAAACAAGAGAATATAGTATTTCACTAATGATAAGCATTTAAATGGATAGTTCAGTTTTGGTATAGAGGGCACTACACAAAATATTTTTTTGTGAGATAATGAAAAACTGAGTGTCAAATTTGAAAGAGCATACAATTTTAATGACAGAATAAATTTGATTTGATCAAAATCGGTTCAGGTATGGCTGAAATATCCATAAACATAAACCATTTGTAATAAATTATTCAATAATTTTGAACCAGCCGTTAACAATTTGTTTTTAAATGCTTCCTCTTTTCAAAAATGTACAAAAGAGGTCTTTAATTAGTTGTTGATTATCTCTCTATCTAACCACTATTTCAACAAAGCATCACAGGCACAATATTTTATTTAAAATGGTTGAAACCAATAATTTTTTAGAGAGCGCCCTTTTGAGTTTAAACAGCTCATTTGGAATGATAGCAGGCTTTTTACTTAGTCATTTGTAATTTTTCATTCCTTTCGAGCATGGTGGAGTATTAACTACTAATTTGTAATGTAATTGTGCAGGTTTTGGTTACTAAAATTCAGTTTGACCAAAACTGTACTGTCTTTACCAAAACTCAACTATCCCTTTAACATCGAGATAAAAAGTTGTAAGAAATTACCAAGGTTAAAATGCAATGTTTTGTTTAGATAACTCTTCATACTTCATGTGCTAATCTCAAAATTTAATTTACAAATCATTATAGGAAAAAGAAAAATAATAAAAGAAAAATAACACTACGTTCTGGCTTATTAAATTGTGCCAACAAATTTGAGCGTGTACAAGATACAATTCTACTTTTATTAGGGAGAAAGAGGGCTTTAGGAAAAAGTTATATTTATCAAAGGAAACTACACAAATCGCATCTGGTAGGAGTTATTTCCGTCTGATTTAATTATATGATCTTACTATTCCTCTAATTCTTTGATAGGGGTCTAGATCCATGGAGTACGTGGGATATCAGCAGTGGCAGAGCTACAAACATTCTTTGAATACATAGAATGTTCCCTCCAATAATTTGATTGCCCCCCCCCCCCCCCCCCCTTTAAAAAAAAAAAAAATTGGTTTGACCACACTACGTCACTGGATATCACCTATTTGAACCTTTATCTATTTTGATTGTGTAGTATGTATAAATGAAACTTACATTTTTGTATATAAAATAAAAATACACCATGTGCTGCATTCCTGGTACCAATAACAATGACAACAACATCCAGAGGTGTAGAGTGGTCGGATGATTTGGAGGCACTCACAATTTTGTATTTATATTTATTTATTTGTTTTCTTCATTTTATTTGTTTTTATATAATTTTTTTTTTATTTGATTTTTTTTTTTTTTTTTTTTTTTTTTTTGGGGGGGGGGGGGGGGCAGGCATGAACTCTCTTGTATTTCTTTCTTTATCTGTTTTTACAGTTTGTATGTTTTTTGTCAAATATTTGGAGAGCATGTGCCCCATGATGCTTTAAATTGCAAGCTACCCACTGACATCTATTATGGCAACAAAAAACTCTAAGCTTATAATATATATATTGATTGAAATAATATCACTTGCAGCCAAACGACTGATTTACACTTATTTTTGAAAATATAATAATAACACATGAACACATGACAATTAAATATTGAACATAAAATACATGAACAATTTAAAACAAGAGCTAGAACACGGAGAATTACTATTACAATCAAAACATAACAATAAAATAAGGTGCTCCGAAATAAAACAAGCTTGCTGGAACAAGGGTGCTATCATTTTTTTGTTTTGGTTTTAACTTGCAATATAAATTTGATAGTGGTATTTCATACACTAAACATTTTACATTTCTAACTATACTGGGACATTGTAATTGTAGAGTACATTTGACCTTAGTCCAAATTATATACCCTGTTAGCTAAGTGTAAACAAACATAAAGTTACGCCCCTAATTATATTGTAAGTGGCAATTTTCAGTTATCAGTAACAATTTAATCTTGTTGCATCTGAGAAAAATGAAGCATTTGTAGGGAGAAAATAAAATATAATGATCGACACACAACACTCTATCGATTGCCACACACTGCCTCTCCCCCTAATGCCCCGGCCACCCCCCCCCCCCCCCCCCAAAAAACAAAACAAAACAAAACCCACCAACATAACAGTCCGACCACGCGTAGCTAGCTACGCCACTGAGGAGTAATTGCATGCTTTTATGCAAATACTAGCAAAAGGCTATAATCGATTGCTACTTTGTATGCATTCGGCCAAAGGTGTAACCCATGATTCAGGTCCCCCCAACAGTCCGCCCATGCTAGGCCACTGAGATGGGTCCAATTGGGTGACCCCCCCCCCCCCCGCCCCCCCCCCCCGCCCCCCCAAATAGTGCTGCGATGTTCTTTTTTTTTTTTTTTTACTAAAACTACACCATACATTCAGTGCTGAACCGTAGCAGTCGACGTCGACGGGAACGGAAGGAGTAAGAAATCGTGACTTTACTCCAACTGCTGGTAATTATTTCTGACTTATTTGCCTGTAATTCGATGTTCACATCATCAATTAATTGTTATTTATAATCATAATAAGGTTTAGCGTGGACTAATCGTAACTTAATGACTGTTTGTGTGATGTGACTTGAATTGCCCGTGTCTGTGATTGTGAGCGGGAGCCCACTCGGTCGTCTGCCTAGTCTAGGTTCTATACTCTGTGAACTGCATGTACGCCTGGTGCATACACCTTTCCCCCAAACATCGCGTTACCCTATAGTGAACTGTTCGCCCGTTAGATCCGTCGGACACAGAGTATAGGAAGAGTTGGCACAAGCTCCGCCCATCGCGAGTGATAGACATCCCACCGACTGTGGTGAACTTTTGCGCTGTCGTGTGACCTTTGGATATTATCGTATCGTTTGTAATCGTATACATATCGTTATTGATGCGTGCGGTACCTGTTGTGTATGCTATATGCACAGTATAGTAGCCTCGTAAACATCAGCCTGAGGCTCAGCATGTTCAGCCTAACACTTCACCACGGCCACGCAGATTCAGGTGGTGCATGATATGCAACGCAGAATTGGTGACATATATCAACTCTGTTCCCGGTGCAAAAGCTGGATGGTTGACAATATTAAATGAAATTCTTGGACCCGAGACCGGAGAAGACATTTGCAAAAAACAATCAGATAACAAAAACCTCTATCATTATTACTATTAGCTGAACAAAATATTAGGAAGACATGTTCAATGATAATGACCAAACATTAATGAAAATGTGTGTTCCTAACGTTTTCTTTTAGCTACACGGTACATTATTACAAACTGATAATATACTGTTCCATGTCCGAAATGAATACAAAATAATACAAATGACTAAGTAAAAAGCCTGATATAATTTATATATAATATATTATATTATAATATAGGTTTTCCCGGCCAATTTCGTCAAAATGGCGGGCATATTCATTATATGTCATTCAAGTTTGCGTGTTTTTTGTAAACCTGCTGTTGACACTGTTCATTTTTAAACTCCAGAACAGTCATCTTCGTCAAATTGCATTCAGTTTGCATCGACAACGTATTCATATTGGTCAGAATGTCAAACAATTTGGCAGTACACATCCGTCATTCAAATTCGTGCCAGTTTGCTTGACTTCAGATTTCGGACAGATTTGGGTTTTCTATTTCGTTGTTAGGCTTGCTTCTTTGAACATCTCGCATTCTTTTACTTCCTTATTTTCCATTCTTCCATCACTCCCCAACCACCACCCCCATGCCCCCACCCATGGAAGGTTTTTTTTTTAGGTCATATTTTTCTTTATTCTGTTTTTGAAAGACTTGTTTTAATCTTTCTTTTCAGATACACACTGCTAATTAATGTTCACATTTTCACATTTAACTAGTAATTGTAATGTAATGTTAAGCTATACACTTGTTTCATAATTATTTTCATTTTATTTACATTGTTCACACAGTGCTTAGGTCATTTCTTAATCTCTCTCTCTCTCTCTCTATATACATATAGATATATATATATATATATATATTGTCTTCTGTTTTTAAATACTTATTATAATATTCCTGTTTAGATACACACTGCTAATAAAATTAAATGGAAGTGTAAGGCCTATTTTAATCAAGCTACTAATTAGTCAGGTGATAAACTGCTTTATCACCTGACTTAGTAAATATACAGTACATGTCGCTGCCGTGTTCTATTTTTGTGTAGCACATGGGTATAGCACATGGCAGTTGTTAAATATTCCTACCCTCGGGATTTCAAATGATATTTCGTGAAGAAAATAAGTCCCTCGACTTCGTATCGGGACTTGTTTACTCTTCCCTCAATAGCATTTAAAATCCCTCTGGATGTATAGTATACTCCCTTATCCAGACCTACCCGCCCCCCCGGCCCCCCGGCTCCCCTATAGCCATCCATGATACCTTGATATCCCCTCCCCTTCCCCCCTCCCGACACTAGTCCCATAGTTTATTCATATCCAGACCTATCCCTCCCCCCTTGGCTCCCGCTAGCCATCCATGAAACCTTGTTATCCCCTCCCCCTTCCCCCCTCCCGACACTAGTCCCATAATTTCATATTTAATTTTTAAAAAAAATCCAAGGAGGTAATATATCATGCTTTATACTCCTTTATCCAGACCTATCCCCCCCCCCCCTTCTCCCCTCCCTTGGCTCCCCTAGCCATCCATGACACCTTGTTATCCCCCCCCCCTTCCCAGCCAACACTATAGTCCCATAGTTTGTTCATATTTAATCAAACCAAACCTAAAACCAAGGAGGTAATATATAATGCTTTATACTCCCTTATCCAGACCTACCCCCCCCCCCCGGCTCCCCCTAGCCATCCATGAAACCTTGTTATGCCCTCCCCCTTCTCCCCTCCCGACACTAGTCACATTGTTTGTAAACACCCAGGAGGTTAGAACAAGGACACTTTCCGCCGCTCAAGATGATGGATAACGCGATACGCAGTATGCAGTATACAGCGATCAACAGGTTAGCATGCTTTTCATATAACATGCAACACACGTGTACTATACCTACGTGTGTACGTATGTGTGCATGCAATAAATGCAATACAGCAATACATACACACAGTACAGAACGGTACCCTGGCTTCACAGTCAAAATATCGTGATCGCTATTACTGATGTAATCGAGTGGGTTTAGAGCGTAGTCTGCGTTTGCATACCACATTACAAATGTCAGCCGAAGATCTTTTTCTTCAAACTTAATAGTTTATTGTAAAACAACTTGTAATCAATGTTGTTTTCCCTTTTCATACACCCACTAATGAAACACAATATCTTTTGACACTGGGATTCTCACTTTGATCATAATTGTATTATTCACAGAGAACAATGTTCATAATGTAACTCGTATTGAAGACTAATGCCCGTCGTGAAAATTTTCACGAATTCAAAAGCCTTGTCAAACTTTACTAGTCTTTCGCGTGTACAGATCACTCGGCCGAGTACAGATCAATGCTGTATACAGAGCTCTCTCATTGGCGGGTTTTTCGGGGTGGCGGAGATCAGCTCGCGAAAGTCTAATCTAGTCTATCGTCTGCCCTATCCACAGGCGTGGCTGTCTGGCTGGCTACGCTTCACTTTGCGATGCCGCGCGTGCAGCCACTTTCCTTTCTGCTTGACGATGACGTCGGCACTCCGATGAGCTCCCCCTGCGACTGCGGCGCGACAGAGGCCGACAGAGTCAGAGGTGTGGCTGCCGGATATGGTGCTGTTGCTCTGCTCTGGCCCACATCTACAATGTACAATGTAAAAGTGCCCAGTGCAGCGTGGGTGGTGGTGATCATCCTGAATGGAACCTGAAATTGGTGTTCTGTAGTAGGAGCGAAATTTTCTAATGTAACCATGTTATGTAACAACTAACAACAGTAACATTGCCAATTAATTAAAGTTAAACACACACTTGTAAAAAGTTGTATACATGCACATCTACAAAGTATATGGTCCACAAAGGTGGACCATTTACACGCAATATATGGTAATATAAGGGAGATTACCATACTGCCTATTCATACACTGTACCGTTCATCAGTTGAACGTCGTGTGTTAGGATGCATCGGTAATGAAAACAGACGGGAAAGAATCCCTTTTTTCTACATTTTGCAATCTTCAAAACAACAAAGACGGTAATTATTATCAAAGTATATGACTACGGGATCACATAAACGAAAGTTTGTTTGCATTTGCTGGTAAATTTAGTGAGAAATCGGCCGACAAAAATTGTTTATGTTTTGGATAGTGCAGCAGGCGGAAGAGGTTGATCTCCACACAATGCTACTGTAATGTACCTAAGTGTGTATACACGCCAAATTCTAGCCTAACTAGCAATGCACACAGCTACATTACAATACTAGTGTGTTGTGCGGGGTTAAACCTCTCCCGCTTGCTGCACTCTATATCCAACACAGAAATATTTTTGCTGGCCGACTCCTCCCTCCATTTACCAGCAAATGCAAACAAACTTTAAATTTGTTTATGTGATCCATAATTCATATAACTTGATAATAATTACCAACTCTGTTGTTTTGTTTTGAAGTTTTGAAAATTTAGAAAAAAAAACTGATTTCCAGTCCGTTTTCCGTAGCGAGGCTTCCTAAAACACAACGATCAACGGTTGAACGGGAATTGGATATTGCGCACATTTATTGTGTGTAATTTTTGGTCCAGCTGACTCACTGACTGGACCATGTACTATAGTAGATGTGCTCTGGCCCACATCAACAATGTAAAAGTGCCCAGTGCAGCGTAGGTGGTAATCATCTTGAATGGAACTTGAAATTGGTGTTTCGTAAACAACGCTATGTTATTTCTAAGACTAAGAGCAAAATTTTCTAGCGTAACATTGCCAATTAAAGTTAAACACACACTTGTGTACACGCCAAATTCTAAGCCTAAGGCAGGAAGTTTATTGTATTCTGCCTCAAGTGGCATGAATGAATAGAATAAGTGCAAGAGGCAACATTGCCTAGGCCACGCCTCTCATACTAGCAACTAAAGCTTTTCAGTTCGGCTGAGAATTCCTTTCGTCTGGGAGGTAACCGGTTGCGGAAAAGTTAATCCGTCTTGATCGGGTTATTTAGGGGTTAAAGTTATAAACTAATGTAGATCAGGCTTCAATCTTTAAATGTTAGTTATTTATTTCGCACAAAAAGGAGCAAATATATAATTTCAAACAAATGACATAGCCATTGCTAGGAACTAGAAAAAATTGGTTCCCATCTCTGAACAGGCCTCATGGCAAGCAGGGGGTTAAAACTGTTGTTCAAAAGTTATATATTTCCATATTCCAATGCAGTATGTTTTCTTGTTTTAACTGCCCTCTTTAGTCTTATTCTAAATGCACATATTTATGTTAATCAGGACAGGAACAAAATACACAGGCTCAGGGCGAATTTGCCCTCAAAATGCCAAAAAGCGTCCCCCCCCCCCCCAAATAGTAAAAGACCCCCTGTAAATTTTCATAGTCATAGACTCTAATTAGCAAACAAATTTAGAGTGCTGTTTTCGTGCATGCAAGCTTTGAAAGTAGCCCCAGCCCCCAGAAAATTAAATATCAATTTTTTCCCTTGTTTTAATTGTCTTTTATTCTAAATTAAAAATGTAGGAATACAGTATTCAGTATGGCAGCTGATATCAATGACGGGATGGTGTGGACCAAGGACACATTTTACAGCAACCACAATGGCACCACCAAGGCAGAGATCTCCCTGGTCCTCTCCATCAACCCAGCGTCTGTGTTGCTGAGAATGTCGCTGCAACTGGCCCTGGTAGCATTCGGCCTGCGTGAGGGATCGTTGTAAGTGTTTAGACTTAAATCTTGTTCCTAAATATATTTCCTTTCAATTAACTAAGTACATCCCACAATACTTTATTTGCTATATATAGTAAAAATAAAATAGGCAGATATCTCTCTGGTCCTCTCCATCAACCCAGCATCTGTGTTGCTGAGAATGTCCCTGTAACTGGCCCTGGTAGCATTCAGCCTGCATGATGGATCGTTGTTAGTGTTGAATCTGTTTCCTAAACTATTATTGCCCATGTCACTATCTCCCATCATATATGTATATTTTGCAAAATCTTACTGGTTATGTCTACCAACCCAACACCTGCATTAAGCTTTAATCGTGCAGGAGGGATCGTTTTAACTTAATTAATTGTTCAAATTTGAAACTTGTCCAAGATCATTTATTATCGTTCTTTGCAACTTTACTGTTTCTTTTGCTTTTTTTTGCTGTTGATGAGAATGTCGCTGCACCTTGCCTTGGAACCTTCTTGCCTTCATTTTGATCAGTTGAACTGGAATTTTCTCTAGTTTGCCAGTAGGCAAAAGTGATATTTATAAAAGGATTTATTCATAACAAAATTCTAGTTTTACGTACATGGTAGATTACCATTATAACAAATTTAATATCAAATGACTTTATACAATGTTTTGTTTGTCTCCCCAGGCTCAGATTCGTACTGGACTTTGCTATTCTCAACTTACCCCTATGCCTGTCAGTGACCCTGCTCAGCGGTGCCGCCATCCAGGTTCTCTTTACTCAGGTCGTCTTGTCGATATCCCTGCTCTTCTTCACCATATGGTGCAAGGGATTGGAGCGCAAACCAACATCGGTGCAGGGCATACTGCGGACACCCATGACTGGAAGACAGCCCTTCATAACCAACTTCAGGTGGGTGTTTCACAAAGATGTTAAAGGACCTAAAGAATACAATGTACTTTGACACTTATTCCATAGTTGATGACTTGAAACATAGGTACACCGAAAAAAAATCCATGAAAATAAACACAGTAGTGATTTAAGACTAGTTTCCTGATGCCAAATCTCACTTAGCAGCCAGTTTACACCCCACCCACATTTAGGGTCCGGAATCAGCAGCGTGATCGACATGTGATTGACAATTCATTGGCTTACGTCATGACGCGTCATCTACAGTATTTTGTTCATTAGTCTGTTATTTAGATGACGTCACATTTTGGCGATTTAAAAGGGGCGTTCCCAGGACAATTAGATATTTACTAATTACCCCAAAATTGATTGATTTCATGAGAAATGACTGCCAAATTCTTTTTCTTCGGGAAAAATTACATATAGAGAGCCAAATTGTGAAAATTAGGCCATCTAGATGCTGTAGTTCCTTTAAGTTAAACTTCAAGTTATATAGTCCATTTGTAGCCTTGGAATAAACGTGTTCATTTGAAGCAAAAGGGCAAATTTTAGACTTTTCATGAATTTTACATCAAGAACATGAAATCTCCTTGATAGTAGAAAATATTTATGATTTCTTACAAAATGTTATGTTGTTTTTCACAACAAAGTCCAACTTAAATTTAAATTGAACTTAAAATCTTTGTGAAACACTCCCCAGATCGCTGAACAACTTTGGGGTCGCCCTGGGCATCCTTGCCGTGGACTTTGTGGCGTTTCCCAGGCGGTACGCCAAGACGGAGACATTCGGGACCGGCATTATGGACGGAGGGGTCGGGGTGTATATGCTGATGAATGCCATGGTCTCTCCTGAAGCGAGAGGGATCTTTGAAAAGTAAGTTTCGTTGATTTTTATAAAATTGTATTTGTTATTTATTTTCCTGATCAAAATAATAGGGTCATTGATAAAAGCTGTTGCATCTACTATCCCTATGCTTTCTCTAGGCCTCGGAATGTTAACCCGTTGCTTACGAGAACCGAGTCTACAGCAATTTCAGAATCTTGAAGGGAACGGGTTAAGAAGAAATATAGTGCGCTCTTTCCACTCCTTTGTGATCATTCCAGCTAGTAGCTAATAAACAGCGTTCACATACTGTAGTATTTATTTTCAATTAAAGATCCAAACGAGCTAAGTGTTCAAATCTATCACATCTTCCTTCCCTTATCCTGCTCGTAGGCCTAGGAAGGTCCGGTTCATGGTTCTTAGTCTTGGAACGTTGGCTGCAATTGGATACTCTCTTTTCACTCTCTCAAGATCATATCAGCTACTGTAGTTGCTAATGAACAGTGTTCACATTTTATTTATTTTACATATCCACTTGTCAAATCTGTGACATCTTCCATTCCTATCCTGGCTCTTGCCCTTGCTAGGTTAGACACTCTGAATGGAATGTAGTGCACTCTTTTCACTCCCTTGAGACCATTTCAGCTAGTAGCTAATATTCCAATTCTTTCACAGTTTCTTCAGTATATATGACACTCCCCGATCAGCCGGTCCGCACCAGTTGATTCCAACCAGCAGGCGAGTCGAGCCAGCGGCCCGCTGATTGGTTGAACACCCGTGTGCGTCTGCCAATAGACCTTGTCCGTTAGTGACCAATTAGGAACGTACTCGCTCATGCGAGATAGCACTTTGGAGCCGACTGTACAGTATAAAACACGCTTGTTTACAACATATTCTATCACACCTGACGAAGTGTTGCAGCGGCACACGAAACGTCGTGATCTTTTAGATTCCTTGTTGACCATACATTGCGAGACAAACGAATATCACTAGCGATATTATTTCCGATATATGCATTTTATTTGTAATTTATTTTACAATTCCAATTTGTTAATATTTTATTTATTTTACAGATCAGATCTTCCGTCCCTCTACTGGTTCTTGGTCTTGCTCGGTTAGACATTGTGAAAGGAATCAAGTGCTCTCTATTTACTTCCTCGAGATCATTTTAGCTATGCAGAAGCTAGTGGTCACAAACAGTGGTCACATTTTATTCATTTTACAGATCCAAACTGAGGTCACTTGTCAAATCTGTCACATCTTCCATTCCTATCCTGGGTCTTGGCCTTGCTACAATGTAGGTTAGCCACTCTGAAAGGATTAAAGTACACTCTTTTCTCTCCCTTGAGACCATTTTAGCTAATGGCTGAAATTCCCAATTTAATATGCAAGATCCAAATTGTTTACTTTTATTCAGTATATACATTTTATTTTTTTATTTATTTGACAGATCCAAACTGAGGTCAGTAGTCAAATCAGTCACATCTTCCGTCCCCCTACTGGTCCTCGGTCTTGCAAGGTTAGCCACTGTGAAAGGAATCGAGTATCACGAACACGTCTCGGAATATGGAGTCTACTGGAACTTCTTCTTCACCTTGGCTGCTACAAAGGTGAAACCTCATTTCATTGCTTGAGAAAGAAAAGGGCGCTATTAAAGTCACTTTTTATACTTCTGAGGTAATTCTGTTTAAAATCTTTGGGATCCGTGTAGAAACCAAGAATTAAAGCTCTCTTTTATTGTTGAGAAATATTCCCAAAATTTGACATCAGAAATACATGTAGGCCTTTCTCAAGCCCAACCAATGTTTTCTTGAATATAACATGTATACAATGCTTTTATACAAAGTCTCTTTTGCCTAATCTCCCTAATTCTCAGATGGCTCCCTGAAAATTGGTTCAAACCAACCTCTACATCACTTTGCATGACAATCTTTAATGTTAACCCGTTCAGGACGGACTGATTTTACTACAACATGTATTCTCCATAGACCTAAGCCCAAATATTTTCGGGACCAGTCCTGAGCGGGTTAATAGTTCTTCAACTTTTAATATGGTTCTTTTTCCTCTTTTTCACCCCAGTCAGTTTGAGTGGTCTGGTCTCTGCGACCCTAGCCCTGGGCTACCATTACCTTCTTGGCCACTGGGGACTCCAGGAACTAGTTCTGCATGGAAAATACAAGTCAAAGGTCCAATACAGCAAAATCTATGAAAATAAACATTCTTGATTATTCCTTTTTCTGCCATGTAGATTCTGTGCACTTTTCTGCTCCTCTTTGTCCCGGTCAGTTGGAGTGGTCTGGTCTCTGTGGTCCTAGCCCTGGTCTACCAGTACTTTCTAGACCATCAGGGTCTCCAGGAAGTAGTTCTACATGGAACAGACCTCGGTGACTCGAGAGTTGGGTTCTTCAACGCCAACAGAGAGGGGCTGGTATCCTCTCTGGGTTATGTGGCCATCTATTTTGCTGGGGTCAGGCTTGGACAGTATCTTCTGAAACCAAGGTGAGTTCACAAAAGGGTTACATTTTTTTCCTGCGATGGTGAAACAACTTAACAGCTACTTGGCTACTGAACATACATGTATCTATTTACTATTCTGAAGGGGGCAAGTTCCTTTATAGGTATCTGTGTCTGTTCGGATTATTATTTTCCCCTCAGATTCAAAAGACAATAACTTTTTGTATTTATCTAGTTTTATATTTAAATTCAATCAAAGCCTAATCTTCTTAGCTCATTTTTGTCGAGCCAACCGTAGGTGGAGGGAGACTAGGTCATATATGTAGGTCAAATGAGGTCAAATTTGAAAGTTTACCTGCAAGACTCTATAATGATCAATAACTTTCCAACCCTGCATCTGTTTGTAACCAAACTTCATTGGCATGAATGCACGCAATTGGGCGAGACACATTACGGCTATCGCCTTGTCATTAATTAATTTTTTATTTTTGTAAACTAAAGGAGATATTCCTCTCTTCTTTCTTGTCTCTTTTCAGGGAAAGAGTCTTGGAGTGGATGAAGGTGCTGGCAACATTATTAATTGTAGATGTCCTCCTGTGGCTAGTTCTAATCGGAGTAGAGGACCACATTAGTTTAACCAGCAGACGATTGGCAAACCTACCCTATGTCATCTGGAATGTAAGTCATTACAAATCATTGTTTTTTTGCCTTTCTTTAGCGTAGGTTAAACACTGGATGCTCAGTGCAATAATAATAATGATAAATATAGCTTGCATTTAAGCTGTTTCTATAAAGCTGTTGCTGTGAAAAAAAATCACAAGTGGACTCTGGTGCGGATCAAACAAATTGTATTTTTGTACTTCACCGATGTACTAGGTGTAACAAAATAACTGTTATGTTTTTAATCCGTAATAACTCAGTCGCTTATGAATGGAATTAAAGTAAAACTTCAGACAATGTAAAGGGATACTGTCAAATTTGCTGTGCCAAGTTTGATCAGATTTCAACTAGAGAAAGGGTGGCTATTGTCAATTTAAAAAAAAAGTGGGTTCGAATCTGAGACCTTCTTCCCAATGCACCCATAGATAAAGCAATATATCACATTCATTGCTGCATTCAATTTCAAGGAGTAAACAACAATTTGGTTGGATTCATCCCTTACAAAAGACTTGGTCAATGAGGGCACCGACACAAAAGGTGACCTCGACCACGGAGAGTCATGTCTATTTCTCTGTCACAGCCAGTATTATGTAACCAAACTTCGACAGATGAATTTGACAATGTTCCTTTACAAGTTCTGGAATTTCGACCTGATTCCATTCATAAGCAACGGAGTTATTACGGATTAAAAACAACAGGTTTTTTGTAACACTACTTTTTTAAAAATTGACAATAGCCACCCTTTCTCTGGTTGAAATCTGATAAAACTTGGCACAGGAAATTTGACAGTATCCCTTTACATTGTGTGAAGTTTTAATTTAATTCCATTCATAAGCGACTGAGTTATTACGGATTAAAAACATAACAGTTATTTTGTTACACCTAGTACATGTAGGTTAAACACTGGATGCTCAGTACAAGTCGATGTGAATACTAATCTCAAGCGCAGTAAGGTGGGGATTGAACCCACGACCTCTTGATTATTGAACAGGCGTCATAACCACCTTAGCACTGAGATTGTCCGATGCTTAGGGTTTTGTAAAAAATACTATTGTTTATAATATACCAGAAAATTGAATAATATTCCCTCATTAGAAACATGATAATCTGTTTGGCCCCAATGCTAACAACTCTAATTAACTCTTAACGTGCCAGGGATTTTAATGCTCTATGGCATTTGTGTGTATTGTAACTCGCAAAAATGCGAGCTTGGCACGTTAGGAGTTAAGATAAACCAGCGCAGATATCAGTGTCAATCAAGTGGAGAATAATTAAAATAAGAAGGAGTTCTAGTGTGCCCATGGCATTTCTTGTTTCACCATGCATTGATAACATGCATGCAAATTAGAATACTTTGTTATAAATCCACGATAAGAATAGGCATTTGAATCGTGTAGCAAATTGTACCCAATTGTTTATGTTTAGATATCAATAACTATTCTGTTTGTGTCAATGACACTTATTTTCTTGTTTTTTATTGCAGATTGCATACAGCTTGCATCTGCTGGGTAGCTTTCTGCTGATTGATGTTCTGTTCACCGTTATCAACCATCATTTTGTGTCGGTGCCCAGAACAAAAGGTAACTTTATGGAGGTAGTTAATGATTATAATTATGATAACAGTTAGAAATCAATAAATGAAACATCTGTTGACAGCCCCAGTATTTAATTTCCCTCATATGAAATGACTGATATGACTTACGAATAACTTACAGTATGTTGTGCCATGTCTGTCAATGTGACACAGCTGGCGCTTAAAAGTACCAAGACTATTATTATTATCATCAATATTATTGTTATTAGCATTATAGCATTATTATTAATATCATTATTATTATTATTATTTTGATCATTTTCATCATCATCATCATCATCATCATCATCATCATCATCATCATCATCATCATCATCATCATCATCATCATCATCATCATCATCATCATCATCATCATCATCATCATCATCATCATCATCATCATCATCATCATCATCATCATCTTCTTCTTCTTCATTTAATTTCATTTATTTAACCATTAGTGGAAAGTAATCGATATACAAAATATCAAAACAAAATAATGGTTAGGACCCCTGAGAAGCAGTAGGTGCTTATAATCGGGCCCTTACACAACAAAATAAAAAATACTATCAGTCATAGAGTCGTAAACAGAAAATAACATATATACAAGAGTACAGCATCTTACTATTACACATATCATGCACTCAAATAATCAACACACACACCCGCCCACTTATACTTTACAGATCATGCGTAAAGAAAGAGTAATGGGGAAAGAACAAGGGATACAAAAGATAAAGGGACAGGGAAGAAAGAGAGAAAGAGAGATTCTACTCAACCATGGATCCGAGTCTTTGAAATAAATTTAAATCGTGTAAGTGTATAACTACATCGTAGATCATCATTCAAATAATTTCATTGATCATCATCATCATCATAATCATCATCATCATCATCATCATCATCATCATTATCATCATCATCATCAACCTCCTGCCTCCCTCTTTGCCCCGATATAGATGCCCCTGTTGAACACATGGTCGAGCCGATACATTCTTATCAGTCATTATCAATGTTTTAATTATTATTATTATTATCATTATTATTTTGTATTATTATTGTTAGTATTATTATAACTATTATTGTTATTATTATCATCATTATTGAATTTGTTTTAAATTTAATATTTGCTCTTGAGTAATATTTCCATTAAAAACCGGGACGCAATAATTAAAGGTAACGTTGAGTATTGGTAATTTCCAAAGTGCCCCCCCAAAATTAATTGTAACGGATTTGGTTGATTTCAATTCCATATGAAAGATCATCGAAAAAAACATGGGAAATAATAATAGTTCCCATTCAAATGCTCTAATTGTTGTGAAATTTGCTTTCAAAATATTTATAAAAGTGATTGACGTCCGGCCATCACTTTTTAGAGAACGCTAGCACGAGGCGCAAGCGTTCTAGGTCCTCTTAATACGGGACTGAAAATTAATACTTGTAAGCACGCTAATTGTGCTTAAAACTGTACATATGATACGGTACTTACCACCAATTCACTCTCCATTATGTGATCCAACTATCGGGTGGATTAAAATTATGATTTTCCCCTCCATTCCGCAAAAAATCAGTGATATATGCGCCTCCTCGACTTCTCTCCATGTGTTAGCGCGACTCCGCGCTTGCGATACACATGAATATGCGCGGTAACTGTTACCGCGCATTACAGTCCCGTATTAGGAGGACCTAGAACACTAGCGCTTCTCTCTAGAGTTAATTTGACACTTGAGTTGTAACGGCTCTTTTTGAATGATAACAGGGGTTTTACTTTGTCGTTTGTAATTGTGTATACTTTTCGAGCATGGTGAAGTTATAACTATTAGTTTGTACCGTAATCGTGCAGGTTTTGGTTACTAAAGTTAAGTTTGACCAATACTCAACGTTACTGGTCTTATGTATCCCATGTATATAGTTAAAAGATCATTTAGATGATAACATTGTAGACTTAGATTGTTTCTTTATTTATGTAATATGACAAATACTCATATACTTGCAGTTTGGTACCTTGAATATTGGTAAAATATTGATATTAAACTTGTAATACGTACATAATTATTCATTTTTAAATTATGCTTATTAATTTCAATTGAAATATCAATATGACTAGAATAGTCTTGCTCTCATATAATAATGATTTCACAATAGGTATTCAGCTGATAGGTATAGTTACTTTATGATAAATATATTGTAATGAATTCATTGTCTGGTGATTAATAATTTAGAACAGTTCCAATTATGAATTACTTTATATCACTTATATAGTTATGAATTACTGTATACAATTCATTGTTGTAATGTGGTTGATTATCAATTATGCACAATGATTTGATATTTGTTCTTTGTGTAGTGTAGCTTTGTTTATCTTATAGTGATTTACTTTTGTAAATTTTGTACTTAACATTAATGTTCCAATTCATTTGAATTCGAATGTAACAATTGTTATATTGTATTATTTATACTATGTATGTTTTGATGTTCAATGTACACTGATCCTTTCAGCACTGCTGCTGATCAGTTTGAAATGTACACCAAACTAAATAAAAATAAATTATTACTATTATTGTTGTTAATATTATTATGACTTTACACCATTGATCCAAACTGCATTTATCTTCTTGTAGATGACCCTGCACATCACACAGCTGAGCTGGTACTTGCCATCAATCGCAATCAACTCTTGTACTTCCTGCTTGCCAATGTCATGACCGGTCTCGTCAATTTGACCTTTGACACCATTAGCCAAACAGACGTGGCAGCGTTCTCCATCATCATAGCATACCTCTTTGTACTAGATGTTGTCATGGTTATGCTCCACCGATATAACATCACCACAAAGTTTTGGTAGCATTGGACAGGGAATATATTATGTGTACAGTTGGACCTCTTAATAATGCCAATGTCATGACCGGTCTTGTCAATTTGACTTTTGACACCATTAGCCCAACAGACGTGGCTGCCTTCCTCTATCATTGTAGCATGCCTCTTCGTACTAACGTTGTTATGGTTGTGCGCCGCCGATATAATATTACCACAACATTTTTGGTAGCAATGGATTAGGAAATATTATATTGATGTAGTTTTCAAGATTTTGAGTACAGTGGAACCTCGTTATGCAATAATATTGTCATGACCGGTCTGTCAAATTGACCTTTGACACCATCAGCCAAGCGGAGGTGGAAGCGTTCTCCATCATCGTAGTATATCTTTTCACACTAGACATTAGACACTAAACGGATTTAAAATTACCACGAAGTTTGGGTAGCATTTGACTGAAGATTTCTTCATTACTTGACATGAATGTGGTTGTACTTTGCAGATGTAATAATTACCACAAAGATTTGGTAACAGTGGACTATTTATACAGAGCTTTGAATAAAACAACGCCCTTGAACACTAAGTTATATTGCTAATTTTGCAGGTCACAGTTCTTCATATTCTTTGGGTTTTTTTTCTCACCTTGAAATAACAACTAGTTTTTATGATCCAGAGTACTTTGTTATAATGAGGTTCTGATGTATTATTCAGTCCAACTGAACTGAGACATTATCAGCCAAACCAAATGAAACAAAATCCTCAAATTTTTTGTTTTTGTTTATTGAATATCAGTGAGTAAAATTACTTGCAGCTTTAAATTATAAAACAGTTTTATAATGAATGAAGAAGCCTCCCTTTTTATGTCTGGACTCAAAATGTGGAGTCAGCGAGGCTAAAATGTTATTGCTATGCATTTTTTAAATGATTGAATAAGTGTTTTTTGGAAGTGTTAAAAACTGCAAAGCTAGTTTTACAGACATACCAATTGTTATAGATAAGGGACAATCATGTCAGAGTTCTTTTGGATCTATACCATATAAAAGACTTCTGTTTTTTAGTGTTAGGCCTATTGTTTCCAAGAAACATACATTTTTAAATTTTGTATATTTTGTTGGAAATGGAAATAAATAAACTAAATACATTGAAATGATAAAAGATAATAATGTAAATATTAAAGAAGCCTGTAAGTGCCTTTTGTAAAATTGTTGCTGAAATAGATTGAAATTGTTATTATGAGGCTTGCTTTGTGTCTTTGTTTCAATCTGTTCAAGGCTCAGTCCGGGTATTTCCAGGACCAGTACTTAAAGATGAATAACAGTTTTGGGAAAGTTACAGAAAACATTTATAAAAAAAGATCAATATTGTTGAATAAGAACCTAAATGAGAAATATCGGAAGAAATCCAATACCCGCCCGTGAAATGTATAAATCCACCGCCCGTTCGCACCTGTCCGCGCCGCTAGCGCTGGACTGGAGATATCGACAAGCCCATATAGTGAATACACGTGGTCAAATTGCACGTTGCGTATGCGCGATTCCGCGTTGGCGATATCTATCTGCAACAGATCAATTTATAATTTTGCAAATATATCAATTAGTAGGCGGTTTCTTGGTCAAATTTGTATAATCCCATATTAGTAAAACTATATTCTTTCACATGGTTGGTAATAAGAGCGTACATTTCATTTTTAGGGGGTGGGGCGTTTCCCACTACTGTCATTCACCTTTAACAGGTTAATTAATTTGCTCATGTTTTGTTATCTTTAGAGTGTATGTAAAGAATGGTGTATCACTAAGTGCAATAACAGAAAAAAAAATATGAAGGACTAGTTCACGTTTACAGATGGAACATTTGCAGATACTCATAGAAAGTTTGTTGAAGAAAAAAGAATATTGTACATCTATGTTTTAAAGGCATATCTGTGCCAGCAAAATAAAACAAAAGTATTTTATATGTTTTTATACCTTGGATGTCGGCTTATAAAGTTTACAAACTTATTTTCCCCTAATTGTTTCATAATGTTATTTTATATATTTTTGAAAAGTGAAAAAAGGTAAAAACGTTTATCCCCCCTGATACCATATGTAGCCCTGGTCACATGTGATACATAACACTACGGATCTTTCATTTCAATTCAATTCTATGAACTTTGGACCCCATGATTGGTGGCAGGCACCAATCCGATTGTGCTACAACAACACCTCCACCTACTGTAAGGAGGCACACATGCCACTATTCAATAAGGGTGTCATACATGTACCCCATTCTTTTATATCTTAGTGATTTTGACCAGGATGTGAAATCACTTGACTCGGATGATAAGTAATTTCATTTGTATGTACTTAAATAATTGTAAAGCCCTTAGAGAAGATGATCAATCATGTACAAGCTCTTTACATTCTTTTAATTTTTAAAATGTTTTAATTGTATTTTTATATATTTTATAAAAAAGGATTTTTACTAAAAACAACTTTATTGTCAATTTAATTTGTCAATTCGATATATTTACAATATTTACAATCAAATGTTCAGATATTTATAATTGTTATACAATGATGTGCACATTCAGTACATGTTATAGCGAATGTTCATGATTCAAAGCAAGGTGTATTCTTGCAAGTATGCTTTACACAAATAAACAGTTGTATATATATGATTGTAATTCTGTATCCCATCTCGGTTGTCTTGTTCATTGTGTTATTAAAGGGAAAAGAAAGGTTGGAATTTTTTCTTTCTGTTACTGATACGTGCATAATTCCTGTGACTTCTCGTTATATATTTCAATTTAAATTCAAATTCAAATTCAAATTTTATTAACACTTTTCATAAAAACATTACAATGTACAATATACATGCCACATTTACACAGTAAAATACAAATACAAATATAAATTATGGGAGTGTTTGGAGTAGGCAGAAAGGAGGGAATTCCTTACTATGAAAGCCTACCCCATGATACAGATACTAAACAGACAAAACATACGATAGAAACACACGAGTTACAAGAGGGTCAATATTTTCCTCTAAGAATGGAGATTGTAAGTTTTAAAACCATTATCAACTGTTTTGGCTGACCACTGGGGGCTGCCATGTTTCCCAACTTAACTGACAAAGGCAGGTTATGTAACCGATGTTGAAGCTGTCGCTATGTCAGTGGTGAAGTAACCCGCATTTGTTAGTGCCAATTAACCCATTCAGGACTGGTCCCGAAAAATGCTTGGGCTTGGGTCTATGGAGAATACATGTTGTAGCAAAATCAGTCAGTCCTGAACGGGTTAAATGACCTTTCATGCAGTACCAATAGGAGAACTATAAATGTCGGCCTCTAGTCAAAACATATGATAGCAGTTTTAAAAACATTGATTATTTCCATTATACCTGATATCCAAGAGGAAATATAAAACGTGACCGGAATAATGCACTTATCAGTAACAGTAAGTATACATGACTGAGTTTGGCTCCCTTTTAATTGAGATCCTGAGTAGTTAATAGTAGTAGGAGTATGAGTATGAGTATGAGTATGAGTATGAGTATGAGGAGTAAGAGTAGGAGTAGAAGTAGTGGTGGTAGAAGTAGTAGCACTACTACTAGGAGTAGTGGTAATAGTAGTAATAGAAGTAGTAGAAGTAGTAGTGGTGGTAGTTGCAGTAGAAGTAGTAGTAGTACAGTCAAACCTGTTAATGCGACCACCTGCTCATAACGACCGCTCTCTGGTCCTCCCCTGACAAATCATGTGTTAAGCGACCTGCCTATAACGTGACGTACATATAAATCTGTGTATAGCGACCACAAAATTAGCGCTTGAGCGACCAATTAGGCATCAACTCGGTCGCCTCTGGTCACTCAAGGCTCCAATCCTGAGCAGGTCAATGCATACAACAAACTTTTATAATGACAATAAACTTCAGACAGCTTATAGATTGACTTTGGCTGGTCACCTAGCTATCACATTTCAAGTATTTTAGTCTCTAATATATGGGATTGAATATTCCAGGGTCATTATTACATCGAGTATAAGGAATTAGACAGATTTTTGTATATATTTTTCAAACGTATTTTCAGTACATAATTATAAATGATATTTATATGTGTACAAAAGAGTGAACATTTATTAAAATAATTATAAGTATCATAAAATCGCGTCCTTCTATCTGATGTTTGAACAGCCGGTTAGTTTCTCAACATTTGCGCGGAATACTATTTACTGAGTATTAATATTTTATTACGTGGACATGGTTTGGCAAAATAATCTCTTTGGCACTTAACCAATTTAATCAATCAGTCCTAGGCCCTGTTGCAGAAAGAGATACAATCGATTGTAAGTTACAATTGATTGTAAGTCAGAAAATTTACGCGTTTCAACCAATCAGATTTGCGCATCTAAAACACGTGATCTGACTTACCAAATTGCATCTTACAATCGATTGTATCTCTTCCTGCAACGGGGCCCTGAACGGGTTTAAGAGTATTGTACGATTTTAATAGTTAGAAATGTGGTAGGAGTCTATTTTAAAGGGATCTAGTAACATTGTCCAAATCCTCACAATCAAATTGTAATGGTGGTGGTTCCCTCATACCTTGCTGTATTCGTATTAACAATAGAAGCATGGGACAGGTTTCGGTTTTTCGAATTTCCATTTCGTTAAAAAAATATTTAAGATTGAAGTGTTCAGATGTTAAACTGTCCACTGGACACGTGCGTGTACAGATGCCAATTAATCATGTGCATATAGACACAATATGCGACCAGAAATTCAAAATGGCCGCCCACCTGTCTAATGAAGACCACCTGTCTACACCGACCACTTTTCGCTGGTCCTTTGAGCGGTCGCTATAGACAGGTTTGACTGTAGTAGTAGTAGTAGTAGTAGCAGCAGCAGAAGTATCATTATCAATAGCAGTAAAGAATAGAAGTGATAGTAGAAGCAGTAGCATTATTATTATTATTATTATTAGTAGTAGTAGTAGTAGTAGAAGTGTAGAAATGGTTGTTGGTATATGTTAATAAGTCATAAACATACAAAGTTGATTTCTACTTACAAGTAAAAGATCACGGTACGATGGCTTGATCCTGGGATCGGCGCTGGTAGGTCCTCTGGCAGGCACTTATAATATTTCATCCGTGTCCCAAGATAGTGCATGAGATGATAATGTTCAAGGTATGTCACCAAGTGTTTGTATGTACACTGTTTGTACAAGAGTTGTTATATTCGCGTGAGCGAAGAGGTATATATAATTATGTTGAAATATATACCAAAAGTTATATGTGCTTGTCCGCAATAGAAAAGAGTTCTGCGTTCCAGCAAAAGTAAAATAAACTAACTAAGCTACACGATTAACTTCCTTTCACAAAGGTATCGTGTAGGTATTAAATATATATATAGTTCCAGAATGTCTCAGGATGAAGTGAGAAAGTTGCTGTTTTGCTGGAGAGTGAGTTTGTATAATCCGAATGGTTCGGTGGTTGTGACAAGAATGATCGAGAGATGAGATGAGTTGGGGGATGAAGAGATGTCCCCAAATCGTAGTAAATTCACGTGGTAATCCTTGTCTCTGATTGGACAGTGAAATCATGAGTTTTAATATATTCACAGTAACAGTCCTGTGAATGGTCGGTTTACCCACGGTCATAGGGCAACGACATCGCGAGCCGCGAAATGTTTGTTTTCCCAATCTTGTCGGAGTAGGGGAAGAGTTTCCGGAGAAGTTCCATAACAAAAAGGGATGTTATTGCGGATGCGGTATGATGAAACGCATGGAGAGGAAATGCGGAAACATAAAAGAGATAATGTTTTTCCTTGGTTTTTGGTGGAGCTTGTAAACCGAGCTACGGATGTGTAACTCCAAATAATGAGGCGCTACAGGTAACCCCCTCCTAGATCGCAAGTGAAGAAAACAAAGTTACGAACGATGCGATCGATAAAGAGGAAATACAAGTATGTAGCGATGTAAAGAAATTATCAAATCTCGAAGAAACGAGAGTAAAAATGTAAAATTCATCCAGCACTAAAAACGACGTACTGCACATATCGAGCGGGCCAATGGACACGACGACCCGATCTCGTCCTCCTAACCTCCGGCGCAGGTCGCGGTGGAGGAGAAAACGTGGGAGACGAGTCGGAAGGGGGCGTGGCAGGGGGCTCGGTAGGAGGTGTGTCAACCCTCAACGTAGAGGCTGGATGCGTAGTGGAGGGCGGCTGAGGCGTTGGGTCGCGCTGGGGCTCGAGATATGCAGGTTTGAGGCGGTCGATGCTGACAGTATCGTGTTTCCCTCGCTGGTCGACCACGAAGAACTTGTCAGTGCGCCGTACGACCGGATAGGGGCCTTTGTAGGGAGGTTGAAGCGGCTTCCTCACGGTATCATCCCGTATGAAAACGTGTGAGGATGAGTGTAGATCCGTGTTCACATACGACGGCTTTTGTTGAGCACGCGTGCCGTGTGGACGCATGTCGTGCATGAATTTGCGAAGACGATGGACGTAGTCGCCCGGGTCGAGGTCGTTGTCCGTGTCGGCTGGAGCAACGAACTCGCCAGGCAGGCGAAGTGTAGTTCCATACACCAGTTCAGCAGTAGAGCAAGCAAGATCAGTCTTTACAGCGGTGCGTATGCCGAGTAGAACTAGTGGTAGATGCTCTGTCCAACGTGTACCACCATGTGCTTTAAGTGATGCTTTAAGCTGGCGATGTAGTCGTTCGACCAGGCCGTTAGCAGCAGGGTGGTAGGCCGTAGTACGCAGGCGATTAGTTCCCAGCAGTGTTGCGAGGTGACGGAAGAGATGGGACTCGAATTGGCGACCTCTATCAGTGGTGATAGTAGACGGGGTGCCAAATCGAGCAACCCAATGTGTGACGAACACACGAGCCACTGTCTCCGCTGTTATGTCGTTCATGGGGAATGCCTCCGGCCATCGAGTGTATCGATCCACACATGTCAGGAGATATGAGAAACCGTCCGAAGGCGGGAGCGGACCGACGATGTCGATGTGTACGTGGTCGAACCGGGCGTCGGGCGACGAAAACGTGCCGAGCGGTGCTTTGTTGTGGCGATGTACCTTACATTGCTGGCACTGAATGCACGTCTTAGCCCACAAACGAACGTCCCGGTTGATCCCAGTCCACACGAACCTGTCTGTGATGAGTTTTTGCGTGGCACGAACTCCTGGATGAGACAGATTGTGCAGGGAATGAAATACTGACCTGCGGAACGAGGCAGGTATGTA
The DNA here is from genome assembly GCA_037951105.1 of Echinarachnius parma. Lineage (NCBI taxonomy): Eukaryota > Metazoa > Echinodermata > Echinoidea > Clypeasteroida > Echinarachniidae > Echinarachnius > Echinarachnius parma. The sequence goes on from JBAMJV010008143.1 coordinate 144,316, forward strand.
TGGGCGAGGAGTGCCGGTGGACATGTCGCTTAATATCGTGCGATCCGATGAGGGAATAGGCACGGGAACGAGCTGAAGCGAGGTGTCGTTGAGGTGCGCGATTTCGTCATCGTCCTCCTGGGCGATGGCGATGGCGGCGAAGTCGATTACCGTGTCATGTGACTCGAGGCCATTGATGTGCGCGCGCGAGAGGGCGTCGGCGGCAAGGTTGTCTTTGCCCGAGATATGCCGTAAGTCCGATGTGAACTGGGAGATCAGGTCCAAATGCCTGACTTCGCGTGGCGAATATTTGTCCGGCTGGGCATTGAGCGCGTGGGTGAGCGGCTTGTGATCGGTGTAGACGCAAAATGAACGTCCTTCGAGGAGATGGCGAAAGTGTTTGATGCAGAGATACACGGCCAGCAGCTCTCTGCCAAACGTGCTGTAGCGGGTCTCTGCTGGCTGTAATCGCTTGGAAAAGAACGCGAGTGGCTGCCATACCTCGTTCACACATTGCTGCAACACCCCACCCACACCTGTGTCCGAAGCATCAGTGAGGAGGCACAGGGGTGCACCGTTCTTGGGGTGGACGAGCATGGTCGCGTCGGATAATGCGTGCTTTACTGTGTCGAATGCTTGCAGGGCGGTATCCGCGAGCGTGATGGGCTGATTCTTTTTCTTCGCGTTCTTTAACATGTCGGTTAAAGGCTGCATAGCATCAGCACAGCGCGGGATGAATCTGCGGTAGAAATTCACGAGTCCCAAGAATTCCCGCAACTTTCGTAGCGAAGTCGGCGGGGGTAGGTCAATGATGGCTTTGACCTTGTCGGGGAGAGGAGCGATGCCGGCGTGGTCGACGGCGTGGCCGAGGAAATGGAGCGACGCGACGCCGAGTTCGCATTTGGCCGGGTTGATAATGACCCCGTACTCAGCGAACCGTGCGAACAAGGTGCGAAGATGTTCTTCGTGTTCATCAGGTGAATCGCTGGCGACGAGGACATCATCGACGTATGCGTAGGCGAATGGCAGTCCGCGGAGGACTTCGTCCATAAACCTTTGGAAGGTTTGCGCCGCGTTACGTAACCCAAATGGCATGCGGACGTATTCAAACAATCCAAAGGGTGTGGTGATGGCCGTTTTGTGGACGTCGGCGGGGTGAACTGGTATCTGATGGTACGCCTTGATGAGGTCGATCTTTGAAAATATCGTTTTACCCTCCAAACCAGCTGCGAAATCCTGGAGATGGGGAACAGGGTAGCGATCCGGGATTGTTGCCTTGTTGAGCGAGCGGTAATCACCACACGGTCGCCAGTCCCCTGGGGTTTTCTTTGGCACCATGTGAAGTGGCGACGACCAGTTGCTCTTTGACGGGCGGACGATGCCGAGCTCCAACATGTGGTTGAATTCCGCTTTCGCGATAGAAAAACGATCGGGAGCTAGTCGACGTGGTCGTGCAGCAGCTGGTGGTCCACGAGTCTCGATGTGATGGGTGACTGAATGCTTGACGCTTGATTCGGAGTACACGGGCTGTGTAATACCCGGATGATTACGAATCAAGTCGTCGAACCGTGATCCAGTCGACTGCATCATTCTCAGACTCGTGGGTGGCGAAGAAGATCGTGCGATGACGCCAGTGACAGCGAGGTTGGTCGTGGTGTCAATTAGCTTGCGGTGTTTGACGTCCACAAGAAGACCGAAATTGGTAAGAAAATCAGCGCCAATGATGGGCGTGGCGATGTCTGCGATTATGAAAATCCATCGGCATGTGCGGCGAAGGCCGAGGTCAAGCGTGATCGATCGCTCACCATAGGTCGATATCTGTGACTGATTAACTGCTTGCAGCTTGAACTGGGACGATGGGGAACGCCTATCCGTTGGGGATGGGGGAATGACGCTGACTTCCGCGCCGGTGTCGACGAGGAATCGAAGTCCCGAGATCCTGTCCATAACATAAAATAGGCGACTAGGAGTAGATGGACCAGCGGAGCTTGTCGCGATTAGCTGCTGGCTTGTCCGTTTCCCTGGGCGGCGTTGTTGTCGGCGGACGGCGGTGCGGTGTACGAGCACGGGGACTCGCATTTGTGTGCATTGGCACCGTAACGGCGATGATACCAGCACTCGCCTTGCTGCTGGGAGGGCGATCGTCGACTTGGAGCGCCGCGCGAATCGGAGCGCTGCCGCCTGTCGTTGTAGTGACGATCTCCGCTACGACCACGGTCCATGAGTCGCGAGGACAGGGCCTGAACCTGGGTCGTGAGGTGCGAAATCTGCGCTTGTAGTCGTTGGATATCCCCGGGCGGAGCGGGCGGAGCGGTCGCTGGAGCCGAAGAGAACGCGGCGAGGGTGCTGACGGCGTGCGAGCTAGTCTCCATTATTTTGTCCGCGAGGTCGGCGAGCCGGGCGATGTCCATCGCGTCGCGCGTTGAGGCGAGGATGAGCTGGGCGTTTTGAGGCAGCCGCTGCAGGAACAATTGTTTCAGGAGATTTTCCTGCAAGGTGCTGGATCCCATCAGCTGCTGCATGCGCCGCAGGAGCTGTGACGGCTTTCGATCACCGAGCTCCTCCGATGTCAGGAGCTGTTGCAGTCGTTTTTGTTCAGATGACGACGTGCGCTTGATTAGCTCACTTTTCAGCGCGTCGTATCTGTCTTGGGCAGGAGGAGAGATCAATATGTCACGGATCTCCTGCGCGTACTCCGGTTGTAGCGAAGACACCACATACGCGAATTTCCTGGCTTGCGAACGAATGTTCATGGTGTCAAACGTCGCCTCAATCTGCGCAAACCACAACGTTGGGTCGTGGGGCCAAAATGGTGGCAGCTTTATGTTGACAGCCGACACTGAAGGAGAATCTTTACGCGCGACGTCGTCATCAAGTTTGACTTCGTCGGTGGGGGTAGACTGTGTTTCCTGATCCGTACTCATGATGATCACAACAAAAGTTTAACAAAGCGAACCAAAATCAAAAATTAATCACGCGATCGGAATGAAGTATAGTAGAACGATCCGTTGATTATAGCACCGTGGGTTGAAAAGCAAACGCGATATTAGAATGTCTGGGGTCACCAATGTAGAAATGGTTGTTGGTATATGTTAATAAGTCATAAACATACAAAGTTGATTTCTACTTACAAGTAAAAGATCACGGTACGATGGCTTGATCCTGGGATCGGCGCTGGTAGGTCCTCTGGCAGGCACTTATAATATTTCATCCGTGTCCCAAGATAGTGCATGAGATGATAATGTTCAAGGTATGTCACCAAGTGTTTGTATGTACACTGTTTGTACAAGAGTTGTTATATTCGCGTGAGCGAAGAGGTATATATAATTATGTTGAAATATATACCAAAAGTTATATGTGCTTGTCCGCAATAGAAAAGAGTTCTGCGTTCCAGCAAAAGTAAAATAAACTAACTAAGCTACACGATTAACTTCCTTTCACAAAGGTATCGTGTAGGTATTAAATATATATATAGTTCCAGAATGTCTCAGGATGAAGTGAGAAAGTTGCTGTTTTGCTGGAGAGTGAGTTTGTATAATCCGAATGGTTCGGTGGTTGTGACAAGAATGATCGAGAGATGAGATGAGTTGGGGGATGAAGAGATGTCCCCAAATCGTAGTAAATTCACGTGGTAATCCTTGTCTCTGATTGGACAGTGAAATCATGAGTTTTAATATATTCACAGTAACAGTCCTGTGAATGGTCGGTTTACCCACGGTCATAGGGCAACGACATCGCGAGCCGCGAAATGTTTGTTTTCCCAATCTTGTCGGAGTAGGGGAAGAGTTTCCGGAGAAGTTCCATAACAAAAAGGGATGTTATTGCGGATGCGGTATGATGAAACGCATGGAGAGGAAATGCGGAAACATAAAAGAGATAATGTTTTTCCTTGGTTTTTGGTGGAGCTTGTAAACCGAGCTACGGATGTGTAACTCCAAATAATGAGGCGCTACAGAAGTAGTAGTAGTAGAAGTAGTAGTAGTTGTAGTAATAGTAGTAGTAGTAGTAGTAGTAGTAGTAGTAGTAGTAGTAGTAGTAGTAGTAGTAGTAGTAGTAGTAGTAGTAGTAGTAGTATAGTAGTAGTAGTAGTAGTAGTAGTAATAGTAATAGTAATAGTAGTAGTAGTAGTAGTAGTAGTAGTAGTAGTAGTAATAGTAGTAGTAGTAGTAGTAGTAGTAGTAGTAGTAGTAGTAGTAGTAGTAGTTTGTTTGTTTGTTTATTTTATTTCCACCTTTTCACATCAATACAAAGAAACATCATACAAATATATAAAATGAGTAACATGTAAGTTTAACAAAATATGTTTCTAATTAAAATACAAGCAAAAACAAATATATTGATTGGTGCCAATCCATCATGAAAATAATCTGCATAATATAAAATACGAAATAAGGGGGAGAATGGATATCTTATGTAATGCTTGGTAAGTTTCTTACAAAGGAAAAAGCAGGAGACCACATGTCGTAAGCGTAAAAGCTTGATGATGACTGTGGCCTCTGCCGAGTTAGCAAATAAAGAACAACCTATGCAAGGGACGCGATTAAAAATCCATTTATCAATTGTATTATAAATTTGTGTGTTATATTCAAAGTTAAATCAAATATAGGTGAAATGATTCAAAGTGAGCATGGCTGAATTAATTTCGAGTGAAAATAACAAAATATATTTAGTGACATGTTTTGTATTGAGAAGTGCATTTGTGCATAGTGCAAAACTTTAGCTTGGTGCATAGAACAATAAGAGACTAATACCGTGAAATTAAGTGTGCGGTGGTTTCAATTACGTGTAATAATATTAAAATGTATGCAGGGCCCTTTCTTATTGACAAACAAAAATAGAACAATTTCAAGATATAACAAATCAAATTATTTAACATTGCTATGTAAGATCTAGCAAAATATACTGAGTTAACAAATATGTTTTCATATTAGCTTTAAATGAATAAAGGGAGGTCCTAATTTTAATATGGTTAGGTAAGTTATTCCAAATATCTGGTCCATGGTGTCTAATTGATCGTAGGACTAATCTAAGTTTGGGATTATTAAGATGGTAATCATGAGCATGTCGAGTTAAATAAGAGTGTACGTTTACATTTAATAAATACAAATTTAGGAAAGATGCTGGAAGTGTTTTGGAAGTGTACTTATACATAAAAATGGCAGTTTGTAGCGTATGTATGTCATAAACCTTTAACGTTTTTAATTGACTAAATAACGGGTTAGAGTTTGCAAGATAATTCGAGTGTGTACAAATACGAATTGCTCTCTTCTGCAGAAGAAATATTGGGTTTATTTTCATTTTTACTACAGTTTGCCCATATAATATTACAATATGTTATATACGGTAATATTAAAGTATTATAAAGAGTAAATAAAGATCTATCATTTATCAAATATTTCATTTTATACAAAATACCAATATTCCGGGATATCAAAAATAGTTATATGATGAATATGTTCATTCCAAGACAAATTTGAATCAAAAATAACTGTTTTTCTACCAGGGATAAATCATCTATAAACAAATTACATTGTGGTTGGTCTTGGGAGTTAATAGTTCTAAAACGAATACAATTAGTTTTACTTATATTTAAAGGGGAAGTTTAGTTTTAGTAAGGCTGAACTTTATTAACCAAACCTGGACAATAACCTTCAAAAGTAATAGTAATAACTCCACTATGCTCGAAATGTATACAAACTTGCAAAATGACTAAGTAAAAAGCATGTATCATTCAAAAAGAGCCATTTTGATCACGAGAGGGTGCTTTTTTAAAGGCGTCAGTTTCAACCATTTTCCATAGACAATAATGCATGTGATGTTTTATTACCAGACTGATTTTATAGAGAGAACATCAACAACTACTTAAATAACACTTTCGAAATTTTTTGAGAAAGTGGAAGCATTTTTTGAATTTTTTGAAAAAACCGTTAATTATTTGGGCCCCAAATAATTATAAGATCAGATACATTTATTGATATTTCAGCCGTTTGTGGGTCGATTTGGACCAAATAAAGTTTATTCTGCCATTAAAATTGCATGTTCTCTCAAATTCGACACTCATTTTTTCATTACTCACAAAAAAATGTGATGTGCAGCGCCCTCTCTACCAAAACTAAACTTCCCCTTTAAGGATAATTTATTACATTTAACAGGCGCGCCGGAAGCAGTTTGGATTGGGGGGGGGGCAAAGACCCAAGGGGGCTCACGATTTTATTGTGTAGGGGCTCATGCCCATCCACACTCACAGGGTTGTCAGAGGTGAGAGTGATACATTGTGAGAGAGCAAAGTGACTGAGCCGGGGGGAGGGAGTGGGAGGGGGGTGTCCCCCTCCCACGGTAGGGAGCTTTTGCATTTTTTGATTTGAAATTGTGCAATCTGGCGCATACCTAGATAGGGTATCGGATTTGATCGAGCAGAAATTTTAAATATATTTTTCACGAAGAAAACAAATAATTGACACACTAATAAATATGCACAACATAGCCTACAGCCAAGAATTAGTCCGAGGGAGCGAAGCGACCGAGGGCTGGGGCAGAGCCAGAGGGGGGGGGGGGGGGGGGGTCAGTCACTTTGTCACTTTGTCACTTTGCTCTCTCACAATGTATCACTCTCACCTCTGACAACCCTGTGAGTGTGTGGGGGGGGGGGGGGGAAGATTTTGCATTTATATGCTTGAAATGGTGCAAACCTATATAGAGAGGAAATTCGGGCTTAAGATTAACTGTATCTGGGAAAGCGTGTTATGATTTGAAAGACCAGAAATTTTAAATATATGTTTCATGAAGAAAACAAATAATTGACACACTAATACATATGCCACATTATGTATGATCCAACAACATAGCCTACAGCCAGAGGGGAGGGTTTTGGGAGGGGGTATCCCCTCCCACGGGGAAGATTTTGCATTTATATACTTGAAATTGTGCAATTTGGCGCACGTCACACAAGCAGCCAGAGCAATGCCAGCCTACACGGGAATTACGTGGCCCGGTACAGAAAAAAGTACTCACCCCAGACCATACGCAAGTTACAACAAACTGAGATAATCTGTTTGCGCGCGAAGCGCGCAGCGAAAATTAAAATGGATGTATAAAAGTTTTTGAACGTTAGAATTAACAAGTCTTAGCTTATACAAAAATATTTTTTTCGGGGGGGGGGGCTTTTTGGGGGGGCAAAAACGCGTTTTGCCCCCCCCCCCCCCACTTTCTTGGATTGGGGGGGGGGGGGGGGGGGGGGGGGGGGGGGGGGGGGGGGGGGGGGGGGGGGGGGGGGCGACCGCCCCCCTGCCCCCCCCCCCCCCCCCCCCCCCCCCCACTTCCGGCGCCTATGACATTTAAACCATAATGAGATATAACACAAATCATGATTTACAGATCAACAAGTGTATCAATATTTTTGTGTGAGTAAATTATATTTGTGTCGTCGGCAAAAAGAATGTAAGTTAGAATATTTTATGATCTTATTATATCATTAACATAAATCAAAAATAGTAGTGGGCCTAAGATGGAACCTTGAGGAACCTAGTAGTAGTAGTAGTAGTAGCATTAGTATTATTATTATTATTATTATTAGTAGTAGTAGTAGTAGTAGTAGTAGTAGTAGTAGTAGTAGTAGTAGTAGTAGTAGTAGTAGTAGTAGTAGTAGTAGTAGTAGTTGTAGTACCCAGGTAGCAAGCCAACGTTGGACCAACGTTGGAATCTCGAAACTCGTTTGGAAGTTGGAATCCAACGTTGGTCCAACGTTGATTAACGTTGGATTTCGCAACTGCTAGGAAGTTGAATCTGGTTGATACCAACGTTGGTCCAACGTTGGATTAACGTTAGATTTTCGCAACTGCTAGAAGTTGAAATCTGGTTGGATACCAACGTTGGTCCAACACGTTGTAGCATCGTCGCTTTGGGCGTACACAAGCATCGATGGTCCTAACGTTGCTATATACGTTGGAGCAACGTTGTGGAAAAAAAATGGCCAGCGTTGGTCCAACGATGGACCAACGTTTGTTTGCTACCTGGGTAGTAGTAGTAGTAGTAGTAGTAGTAGTAGTAGTAGTAGTAGTAGTAGTAGTAGTAGTAGTAGTAAGTAGTAGTAGTAGTAGTAGTAGTAGTAGCGGGAGGGGGGGGCTTTTGGAGGGGGCAAAAACGCGTTTTGCCCCCCCCCCCCACTTTTTGGATTGGGGGGGGGGGGGGGGGGTAGTAGTAGTAGTAGTAGCATTATAGTAGTAGTAGTAGTAGTAGTAGTAGTAGTAGTAGTAGTAGTAGTAGTAGTAGTAGTAGTAGTAGTAGTAGTAGTAGTAGCAAGTAGTACGTAGTAGTATTACGTAGTAGGTAGTAGTAGTAGTAGTAGTAGTAGTAGTAGTAGTAGTAGTAGTAGTAGTAGTAGTAGTAGTAGTAGTAGTAGTAGTAGTAGTAGTAGTAGTAGTAGTAGTAGTAGTAGTAGTAGTAGTAGTAGTAGTAGTAGTAGTAGTAGTAGTAGTAGTAGTAGTAGTAGTAGTAGTAGTAGTAGTAGTAGTAGTAGTAGTAGTAGTAGTAGTAGTAGTAGTAGTAGTAGTAGTAGAAGTAGTAGTAGTAGTAGCCGGGGTTCAATACAGTTGGTAAGTTTTGTACACACATTTTCAGTATAGAAAATGGGGAAAATAAGTATTTGTGTACAAAACATATATTATGTAGAGTTGTTTCTGAGTGCGTTGCCCGTTTCATGAATATATAGGTAGATACATTTTCCTTCTTGCTTGAACGAATTTTAAACTTCAAATCCCCTTCCACTTCATTAAAGGAGGTATATAGCTATAAAGAGGATTTTGCTTCCCGTTAGAGTGAAAAGAAATTCCGAATGCATGAATGAATCGAAAAGAGCCGTGAAAATGTGGAGATAAAAAAAAAAACTTAAAAGGGTAGTACAGTTTTGGTAAGGCTAAGCTTTAGTAACCAAAAACCCGCACAATAACATTACACACTAATAGTATTCCACCATGCTCGAACGGTATAGAAAATTACAAACAACTTAGGAAAAAGCCTGTTATCATTCAAAAAGAGCCATTAAAACACAAGAGTGCGCTTTGTAAAAAAACATTGGTTTCAACCATTTTCAGATAAAATTATGCATGTGATGTTGTTTTTGAAATAATGATTAAATAGAGAGATCATCAACAACCAATTTAAAAAACTCTTCTGAAATTTTTTGAAAAAGTGTAAGAATTTTTCAAATAAAAAAAAATAAATCATCGAATACCGGTAAATCTGGTCTCATATTCGATCGAATATATTTATTGATATTTCAGCCATTTCTGAACCGATTTTGATCAAATAAAGTTTATTCTGCCATTAAAATTGTATGCTCTTTCAAATCATACTCAGTTCATTATCTCACCAAAAAATTATTTCGTGTAGCGCCCTCTATACCAAAACTGAACCAAGGAGGTACTAGCTCCTTGGTATAATGACCATAATTATACTTTCGAAATTTACTATCCGCCGATTGTGCTCATTTACCATTATTGAAAACAAAAACGAAATAAAATAACGAAAGAAAATTCGTTTTGAGCATTATATTAATGACATCCTAAGTTACATACATTATCACAGTTAGTTCATATCACAATTATTAGAAAGTGAGAAACTGGAGTTTTTCCAAAAAGTTAGGAACTCAGTAAGAAATTTGACGTAACTCAATTCGGAAAGGTCGGCTCGCGTCATTCTCTGCATGCAGCACATGCTTGTCCGCATATGTGTATATAGTTCAAAATGGTTGTAAATCGCTGATTTGTTTTAAATTATAAATTCGTATTATTCCTTTAACTTGCATTGCAAGCATTTTAATCAGCCCATCATTATCCAAATGATTAGTTTATAATATAGTATGATTGTTTTGGCTCTAGTTCCGCGCGCGCGATGGGAGACTGGGAAAACCAGCACGGTGCCAAAATGGGGCCTTTAATATTAATTAACGCCTATTTCTAATTGTAGTATAGGTTTATTGTAAATTCAATGTATGATGCTATATACATTATATTCTATAGCGTGTAGATTTTAAACGCGCGAAAATCCTTTGTCTTTTTCTCATGCGGGTACATGCCATGGGAATTCACGCTTATCCGAAACACGCATTATGCAAAAACAAATGCCAACCTCCGAAATAGGGGTATAGCACCAACCAAACCATGGAACGCTGAGTAACTACACGTAAAACGCAGGCATTCAATATTATATCCAAGCTCAAGGAGCTCGATTATTATATCGATGACGATTCTAACCTATTGGACTGTTTATATTATTAGCATGGTTTGGTATTAGTTTGAGTTGACGCGGCCGCCTGCGCCTGTATTTAAATGAATAATGACTGAACTGTGGTCCACGACGCATGCGCTCTAACAATGTTCGCTTTATATTATACTTTGCAGGATGTTTCACGTTATACAAAACGTAGTTTTATACTACACCGCACTCTCGTAATAAACGTGCATGCCGTATACCATGCAGGGGTAATAGTAGTAGTACCGCGCTGTCTAATTTATTCAATACAAAAAAAGATCGCACGCGTGTACGTATTGTAGTGGCGGATTACTTGCATGTTCGCAACAGCACGTATACTACCAATAACATACAGTATACAGCTTTGAAGTAAATGTTATAAGACAGTTTTCTGAAGTAAGAAAGGTTTGTAAACGCTGAAAATGGCAAATGTGGCAGCAAAACAAATCCAAGAGGTGATTCTACAGGCGATCGAGTCTTTGCGACGCCGAAAAGCTCGCCCCGATCTTGAGCGAATCTGCCACACGGTGGAGCGCAAGTACGGAAAGACCGACTTTGATGTCGCCGGTGAGTTGGATCGGATGGTCGACGCCGAGACCGTCATCAAAGTCGAGTACAAGGGCGACACGAGCTATCGAGACGCGGCAAATTGGTGCAGAAGTCGTGGCTTGCAACTCAATTCGAACGATGCAACCCGCTCCATCTTGTCCGCAATCGAAAAACTCACGACGTTGAAAAACCAAGAACAACATAATGCACAGCAACCGGACGGCGCGGGGCAAGTGATCAATCATGAGACCGGCAGCGATAAGGGTCAAACTCCTACCGGACAACAACAGAGTCAAAGTCAAGAACCAGTACAATGTACAGGTCAAGGTCAAGGCGAAGGAGACGACCCCGATTACGCGAGCGACGACGCGCGAATCCGAGGAGCGACGCTGAGCGAGGTCGAGAAGTTTTTCGTTGAATCGGACCCCGACACGAAATTTACCCGCCCTTACTTGGACGAGGCGCTCAAGAGAGAAGTCGATGCTAAGAGACTGTATCTCCATACTCCCTCGGGAAAATATGTGCTGGCCAAGTTTGCGGCCGAGAACGACAAGGATGATGAACAACTATCAACGACCGGGCTGAAAATATCGAGGAATAAAACAAAGAGAGGCGGCCGCCCTCCCGCAGTCAAACAAAAAAGAAAGGTTCGTATTGATACGTGAACAGTGCAGTGTAGCCTTCATTGTGGTAGAATTCGCTGTGCGCATGATACTAGTAAATAATGTCGTGTTTTTCATTTTTAGTTGCATGCATGCATGGCTACATATTGTAGCGTTCAGAATTCAGACTTTTAAATGTCTTTACATTATTGTTCGCCCATCTAACAACATCATTAACAACAACAACAACAACAACAACAAAATATGTAATAATTATAGACAAATTAATGTAAGATTATGCGTGAGCGCGGTACGTGTTAGATTTTCCCCGTTTGTCGCATATACTACTACTAAATTATATAGTACTTTATGTTTACATATCCGAGTTTGTCTATGCCTGCATAATGATATGGTCGCGAAATGATAATCTATAAGTTTCGGGTGGTTTTATCATCATAATGGCGGGGTACGTGCCAGAGATATGTGGGAAGTTCAGGCACGGCGGGCCACGCGTTCGGGAGATTATCATTTCATTTCATGAATTCATGGAAGTAAAGGGAATATTATTCATGCATGCTATAATTACAAATCATCACACGGGACTTGATTGCACATGATTGTTATTTCTTCAAATACATGACGCATATAATATCAATGTAGATGAACTATGCATAATGCATGTATAATTTAGTAATGCACATGTGCATGATTATCCGTGATCTCAAACGAGAAATACGATTTTGTTCTCCCCTTCATACTGATATATATAGGCTAATTCACTGAGCCTTCATGAGAACGTTTTGGTAAGGCTGAACTTTAGTAACCAAACCTGGACAGTAACATTATAAACTAATAGTTATTACTCCACCATGCTCGAAAGGTATACAAAATTACAAACGACTAAGTAAAAAGCCCGTTATCATAAAAAAAAAGAGCCATTAAAACACAAGAGGGCGCTTGGTTTCAATCATTTTTCATACAAAATTATGCATGTGATGTTTTATTGAAATAATGATTAAATAGAGAGATCATCAACAACTATTTAAAAAACCATTTTGAAAAAGTGCAAGCATTTTTTAAATTTTTTGAAAAATCGTCTAATTATTTGGGCCCCAAATAATTATAAGATCAGATATTTTGACCCAATGACGATGCGGAGTATTGTCCACGAGCCGCGAAGCGGCGATTTTTGTTCTTGCCATTTTGACCCCCCGTAAGTGATGTCTTTTTTGCTAGGGGGGGGGGGGGGGGGGGGATTGACCCAATGACGATGCGGAGAATCGTCCACGAGCCGCGACGCGGCAATTTTTTTGTGGCCATTTTGACCCCCCGTAAGTGATGTCTTTTTGCTAAGGGGGGTTTGACCCAATAACGATGCGGAGCATCGTCCACGAGCCGCGAAGCGGCGATTTTTTTGGCTATTTTGAACACCCGTGAGTGATGTTTTCCACATCACATTTTCACTTGGCAGCCCAAGGGGGCCTGGGGGGGGGGGGGGGGGGTTAAACCCCCTAAACCCCCCCCCCCCCCCCCATATATAGATCCGCCACTGATGTCTGCATGTAGAGGCTTTCAAATCGACTCTTATCTGGTAATCTCTCTTTTGAATGTTTATGTTTTGTTTAATTCACATTCACAAAGTTGGATCGAACCAAATTGTTAAACCCATCGATACCATGGTCTATCGATGTACTTATAGGTGTCTAAATAAATGAAAGCGCCCTCTTGTGTTTACACCTGCTTATTGAATGTATTGCGTCCTGAATGTGCCATTAAGATTTCTCTCTACTTCAATGGCAGAATGAGAAATGTTAGTTACTAACGCACGAGTTATAGTCACTGAAAATCAGTTAATCCAAAATAGAACATGACTGTATAGTTGATTATTCCGGCTAGTGTGCATTCGCTTGTTAAAGCCCTCTGCAGACAGAGCGACTGGTTTTTATTCGGATCGGCGCAGTTTTCAGTGCCTTGCGACACACATTTTGCCAGTCGAGAGACAGTCGGATGCCAGCAAAATCCTGAAAGAAAGAATCAGCTCCAAGCGGGATCACGGGGGGGGGGGGGGGGGGGGGGGGGCGAAAGTGCTAATCACGAAAGTGCTAATCACCCGTATCCATCAACCTCTGAAATGGACCCTAAATGGCGTATCGCGCCATCGTAAGTTGACACCCCTGAAAATTGCTTTAAAAAAGCTACACCTGAGAAGGATACACATTTTGTTCATGTTTTTCGATGAGTGCTGGAAACCACCCCTTTTTAAGCAAAACGTCGACGCCGTATACAGTATAGGTTGAAAATGATATACCCTTTCGACACCTTTTTTGGACGCGGGTGTGTACAATGTAGCTAGTCATGTTGGGAGTGAACCCCCCCCCCCCCCCCCCCAACCTGAGCCGCTTTAAATGGTGCATGTCCTGGGTAGGCCTACCCCCTAACAAGCAAGCAACACGCAAACAAAACAAACGGACCGGGTAACCGGGTAAGGGGGAGGGGGGGGGGGGGGGGGGCATTAGCCATGCGACTGGTTATATATTAAAACAAATATTTCATGGGCCCCGTTGCAGGAATAGATACAATCGACTGTAAACTTGTTACAATTGATTGTCAGAAAATGTGCGCGTTTCAACCAATCACATTTGTGCATTTAGAACACAGAATCTGACCAACAATAACTTACAATACTCTGTTATATGGTGCGTTTAATACGAATGTTTTATCTAGTAAAATATCAGCCGTTTTCTCTACACTGTCTTGATAAACATTGACACAAAACGCGTTTCGAAGCGTTAACTTATTAAACCGCAAGTCTTCTCTGGCTCAATATCGTTACGTGGCATGTTGAAAGGCATGGATGAACTTGAACAGATCACATCGATCGTGTATTATAGTATTTAAGCCCCGGAATGTTACTGCACATTGGCCGTATTTTGCGGAAAAGGGGGGTAAATTTTCGCATGTTTGCGAACAAAGCATTTTTCGCAGATCTATATAGAAAAAAGGGTCCAAACCTTCATGGCTATGCTGTCCGCGGAGATGAGAATAAAGGGTTAAAAAATTCATAGAAAATAATGTTTGCGAACTTTGAAAATAGAGTGCCTTTCCGTGAAGGTCCACAAAATATATTTTGTTTGTGTTTAAAAGGGGTATTTGTGAATGAATGTGTACTCGAAATGTAAAACAACTGTTATTTTTATAAGCTGATTTTTAACTGTTTGTTTGTTAAAAAGGGTGAATAATTTACTGAAAATTTACTTGAAACGCCGCAAATAGTGGGGCCATTTTCCCCTTCGAGAACGATCATGGCCCCGTTGCAGAAAGAGATGCAATCGATTGCAAATTTGCAATTAATTGTAAGTCCGATCATGTGACTAAATGCGCACATCTGATTAGTTCAAATGCGCAAATCGTCTGACTCGCAATTAATTGCAACTTTACAATCGATTGCAACTCTTTCTGCAACGGGGCCCATGTGTTTAAAGTTAAACTTACACCCAGTGATGTCACTTCATATTCAAAGATGTGACACATGATCGTTCTCGAGGTAAAAATGACCCCCTATTTACGGTGTTTCGAGGACATTTTTCAGCAAATTATACCACCTTTTTAACACAAATTGGCATACAATCTGTTTTTGTATTTCGCGTACACGTTAACCAAAATATCATTTGTGGACTAGACCTTCACGAAAAGGTACCCTATTTTAAAATTTCTATGAAATTTATACCCTTTTTTTATCATCTCCGCGAACAAAGTCATGAAATATTCACCACATTTTTTTTCGGTTTCCGCGATATTTCAATTTTGTTTTAGTTCGCGAACACATGCGAAAAAATGTACCCCCCCCTTTTCGCGAAATTGTGAACGATCATGCGTATTACATGGCCAATGCATGTGGAGTGACACCCCCAGGCTATTACACATTTGAAAATAAAGTGACACCACCGGGATTTCAACGCTGGTAGTACTTAAGGTTGCATTTCAAATGAACCACTACAAATGAATTGGTTAGGATAATAACATACTGTATATTATAGATATAATTTATGTTCTTGCGTGTATAATATACATGAATGATGAATAGTGTGCATGGATATTGATATACAACACCATCAGATCCGAAACGCGAATCCATTGGCTTTACTGGACATGGGACAAATCGATTTGTTGGAAATTACTGAGCCGGGACATTTTTCATCGTGACCGCATGTGCTAGACTCCTAGAGGATCAGTCTTAGAGTGTTTTCACACTGGTAATTGCAATCATGATTGTTTACAATCACGGTGATTCTGTTGCCTTGCTTTCACACTGCGATTAACAGTTTCTGGAGACGTACCTGTCAATCAAACAAGGAGAACACTAGTACTATATACTGCATGACTGCATTCGAAGCGAAGAGCGCCCCGTTTATTGGTGGAAGTGCATGTAAGGTCACGTAAGCCCCGCCTCCCAAATCATGTTTTGGAGGTCAAGCCGTTCACACTACCGATTCGCACTGTGATTTGAGTGAATTATGATTTGAAAACACCTCTGGACCATGATTTGAGTTCCGCGATTCGTGATTCCAATTAGTGTTCACACCGTCAAACATACCGTGATTGGAGTGAAAAATAACTCAAATCATGATTGAAATCACGCATTTTCGCCAATGTGAAAAGGCTCTAAGACATCACAAATAATTCAAAATGTTAAACGAAAAGGTAGGCACGCTTCGATCCGCTTGAATTAGTAATGGAATATAATTTAAACTTCGCCATACTTGGAAGTTGAGCGAGGACATGAGCTTGCCATACTGAGTTGTGGCGTTTGCACGTCTTATCCTTACAACATAATAGGGGCAATATCAAAATGCGTTTATGCCTATATTATTATTTTGCATGTTGGACGGGGTCTCTGTGGTGAAACTAAAAATACGATAGTTTCCCCATAAATCATGTACATATCGATGTTCGGTACAGTACAATTAATTCAACATTTGGTTTAGGGTTTAATTAGCTATCGATCGGCAAATTGTGTGCGAAGATAAACAGCTCTGTATGCACATGCACTGCAGAAATACTTCTTGTATTTTTCATGTATTTTCGCGAGTCGTATATAGCGCGCGAAATAGGTGCGTGTAAAGTCTGATTATATAACGCGATGTCAGGGATTTTTTATATATTAGCATTGCTGAAGCTCACGTTTATCATTAAAGGGGAGTAAAACACTGGTATTATACTGTAACTGATAAACGCATAGTTCCTGTCACTATTATAGTCTTATATTTACTCATGGGTATCACTAATAATGGAAATAATCGATGTTTTTAAAACCAATATAATCTATTTTGACTGACCACTGGAGGCTGCCATGTCTTTCAAAATATGTTCCATAATATTATGAAACGTCATCCGAGCGCATTTTCGCTGCTGCTATGTCAGCTTGCTGCTATGTCAGCAGGTGGTTAGGTGCTAGGTGGTTACGTAGCCCGCTTCTGTCGTTCGCATTTGCCGGCCCATCGTTAGAGATAACTTGTTTAGATGAAGCATATTAAAGACATAGGCTACATAGACAACGCATTTTACTAGATTTTGAGGGCTACTTCTAACTTTTGTTTGTTTTGCGTGTTGAATTATATAATTGAATCGAGTTCTTTGCACCTAGTCCGAAAAGCCTACAATTCAAAGGGATCTAGTAACTTTGTTGTCATGTGAAAAAAGCGATGAGTGGTTATCTGATATGTCGACTGGGTGCTGTTTGAAAATGTCAAGTTAAATGGACTTTATATGGCCGAGTAATGAGTAAAAATGCAAAGTGACATTCACTAACTCATTGCACTCACTTTGTACACGGTTCTGACGATCCATTGGATAATATGACATCTGAACACTTCAATCGTAAATATCTTTTTAACGAAAGGGAAATTTGAAAAACCGAAACATGTCCCATGCTTGTTTTGCTAATAAGAATACAACAATGTATGAGTGAACCGCTATAATTTCAATTGGATTTTGAGGATTTAGACAATGTTACTAAGTCCCTTTAATAATATAGAATATACCTTAATACAGTTAGCTGTTGCTGTTGGCAAACCTCAGGCGACATTTAAAGGGATTGTTAAGTTTTTGGTTTAGAGGGAGCTTTGAGATTTTTGTTTTGTATGTGAGGCTATAACAAACTAATTGTAAAATTTGGAAGAGCAGACGATTGTAAAGACAAAATCAACTTTGTTTGATCAAAGCGGTTCAGAAACAGCTGAAATATCCATAAGGATATCCGATTGGAAGTAATGTTTAAAAATGTAAACAAATATATACAGTGATTGTTTTTAATGATCAATCCAAACGATACATTCACATTACTTGATGAAAAGTTTAAAATAGTTTAAACTTGATGTGTATAGAGGGCGCCCTCTTGTGTTAACAGCTGCTTTTCAATAAAAACAGCCCTGTAACTAAAACATTCATATGTTTACTACCATTTATGCATTATTGAATTGTGACTTAATTTTTAATGATAACTTAACATTTTTATCTTCTGAATTTGTGTTTTTACAAAACTTGACTACAGTATCCCTTTAAAGGAACTGTCCCCTTTTTGCAAGCCAAATTTCAAAAGTTGCTAGGTTATTGTCTTATATGAAAAAAAAAGTCATTTAAAAGCATGAAAAGCTTGAAATCTCTTTTTCGTGGAGTTATAGACCTCAAAATAATAAAAACGAATGCCAGCGTTTAATTCGCATTATACAAGTATTCACCCGGTGCGAAATTTCGCACACGGATTCCACGGAGTACCACGTTGCTGCGCGTGACCCCTACGTGACCCGCGCACAGACCCGCGCTTCGTGACCCGCACACAGATCAACAACTGAGTAAGCGAATACTAAACAAAATATCAAAACCTCGCTAAAAACTGACTACATGTAATTGTATATTACTCATTTTCGACACCTTTTTCCGTGACTAGCCTTTACAAATGTCGGCTTCACAATACCTTTACACGAATAAGGACAATATTGTTGTAATATTATGCTAAATCAGTTAAACGCCTTTATTAACCGATATATAGGTTGGTGGAGGGACGCATTCGTTTTTCATTCATAGAATCCAAATTACAGGGCTTTTCGATCTGGATTTTTGTTGTGTGTGTTACATTCATCCCCATCCGTCTACTGGAAACTGTTCAAACGACAGGCGGACAGTCCCTTTAAATTAGTCAGG
>JBAMJV010008144.1:0-44028 GCA_037951105.1 Echinarachnius parma
CGATTGTCAGTTTACCGCACGTACTTATACACTACCGGTACCGGTATCCCTGGCAGCATGACGCTTTCCATGTAAAGTCTACGGGTGAGTTATCGCCGCAGAGCTAGTGCAGTGCATGCTGTCACAGTCAATGCAGCAGCAGTGTGCACCAGTGCAGTGCCAGTGACCAGTGTGTGTGACTGAGTATACTATTGATGAATTATGATTATCATGTATTTGATTTGTGAATACATGTGTGTGAACAATTGAGGGATATGTGAATGAGATTTAGAGGATTGCAAAACCAAGGTTATTGACTCATATTAATTTGTTTTCCCATGGCATGGCATGGATTGAGTCTGAGAAGGCAGCAAAAAAAAAAAAAAATTCAACAATCGAGGCATTCAAATCAATCAATCATTCAATTTCAAACCATTTGTTTTTAATAATAACATTTATGATAAAATTGGTAGCTTCCATTTTCATTTCAAACTCAAAGTAAACAATACTACAAAATAGAAAACCGCGCCATCTCAAAATCCTGAATTCAAGTTCAATGAACAGGCTACAAAGTACAATGCAATTGGCAGTCCTTACACTTACAGAACAGATGACTACAGAGCCGACTAGCGATGCTCTACAAGATCCGCTTTGGGCTAGTAGATGTACCCTGGAATGACCACCTTACAACAAGCACCAGAGGACATGGAAGTAGATTTTTCACTCCACAATGTAACTCTACAGAACGCTAGCGCGGAGCGCTAGCGTTCTACGTCCAGCTCACACCGTACCGAAATTGCACATTTTGTGTGCAGGCTAATTGACCTTAAAATTATACATATGATACGGTACTTACCCCCGAAGTCTTATCCAATTGGCAATATGTGATCCAACTGTCCGGTGCATTAAAATTATGATTTTTCCCTCCATTCCGCATAAAATCAGTGATTTATCCGCCTACTCGACTCCTATTGGTGTCTTAAATAGACGGCAGATCTGACACGCGCGTTTAGTGGTCGTACGGACTTACGCGTCAGATCGATCTGTCGTTTACTTGGAATCGGCGGGCGACTTGAATGGAGACCAAAGCGCGATCATCGATCGTTCAGAAGTTGCGATAAGACACGGAAAGAAGTCGAGTAGGCGGATAAATCACTGATTTTATGCGGAATGGAGGGAAAAATCATAATTTTAATGCACTGGACAGTTGGATCACATATTGGATAAGACTTCGGGGGTATGTACCGTATCATATACATTTTAAGGTCAATTAGCCTGCACACAAAATGTGCAATTTCGGTACGGTGTGAGCTGGACGTAGAACGCTAGCGTTCTGTAGAGTTATCCACAATGCAGCTCTCAAGTGTGCTCTTCATCCTTCTTCCCTCGCACTATCAAGGACAGGAATGCGTTAAAAATTGACCCAGCAGCCTTCCCTTCACTCGATGCATTCAGAGCAGCAGCAGTGAGGGCCACCTGCATCTAAACGCCCAACCCCCCACTTTGTTTGCGTTTTATTGTGCTGTCATGTCGCGTCTCTGTTTTTGTTTTTGTTTTTGTTTTTGCGTCCACTGAACTGTATGTGCACCACACACAGTGCGTAATCTTCAGTCATGAAGCCTGCACTAACAAGGAAGAAGAAGAAGAAGAAGATCCACCAGATTAAGTCTAGAGTAAGAAAAGGACTTAAGGTATGTCATCTTGTCATTATCAACCAGGCATAAGTCCATGACCATGATATGTTCGTCAGGTCACAGAATTCTGAAAAACAAAATGCAGACTTAGTTTTATCTGCCATTGAAATAGAAGTATGCCGCTGATGTCACATCTACAAAAGTAAATGGTCCAATGAATCAGTTGGACCATTTACACGCAATATACGCTAATACGCTGGAGATAAGCATACCGCCCATTCGTACCAGGTGTAGCCTACTTCGTATATCGTCTGATATGGACTCATAGCCAATGTACATTTGGCATAATGGCCACAACAAAAAAGAGGAAATTTCTTATATTTCCTGCATGTTCTATACAATGCCCACTCACCATGAAAAGAAGGGTTTCAATGAAAACATCCAACGCTAATGCAATAAGGTACTTAGTGGGTGAGAACATATCTTTTGTTTATGTTTATCTAGCTGATCGATGGTTGAATGGTATTGTGATGTCACAGAAGTCAATAGCTTCTGTTTTTTTGGGGGGTGGATCTTAGCAGGTAGAATAAAAATAATATTAAAAATAATATTAAAAATATGACAAAAATGTACATCAAATAGTCAACAGATATGTGATGTATTCCTTATTATAGATCAACCAAAGTCAACATGCATTTTTAATTTAGTCACCCTTTAACGTCTAGCCTAGACGTTTAGCGATTTTGAAAACATAAATAAATACAAAATTCGATTTCTCTCTTACCTGATCAAAAAGGGACACATAACTTACATTGTAGAATGTGTCTGATAAGAGCTTTCGTTCAGGCCTACAAGTTACAAGATTTGTTTTCCCACCTGGTTTGGTGGATGCAAATGTGTTACACTACTTTAACATGGCAGGCCCAAATTAACCCCTTGCCTACACGATATTGCATTTCCCATAGAGTTAATATACTACACCTGGTACACCATGTTCCCCCACTGAATGGCTTTGCATAATTTACAGTTTTTTACACAATAAATCCTGTAAAATTAGATTGCATACATGTCACTCTCCTGAAACAAGGCTGCAGCTTATCATTTCTAAATCAATCAATAATTAGATGATATTGATGACACAAAAATTACCAGACAGTGCAGTTTCTGGCTTAACCAATTAACATTTTTTGTGGAACAAGTTTACAGTGACATAGCAACGGCTTGGGTTGGGGGGGGGGGGGGGGGGGGGGGGACACAATAATTTGACCCCAAAAATTCAAAACATATGAGGAGCAATTGCCACAACCCCCCCACCCATTATTTTGAAAAAAACAAAACATATATTTAAGAGGATAATCTGTGCAAAAATTAAGAAATACATTTAATAGGTGTGCCCCCAATAATTTGCATGCCTCCCCCCCCACATCAGTCAAGACCTAGCTACGCCACTTCATTTATACAAGGCAGTGCTCTAGAAACCCATTCCCCGCTCGAGTTGTGGGAAAATCTTTCTTTAAAGGGAACCAACACCCAAAAGTATTATTCTTATAGATGAAATGTAATTTAGTTTTAGAAGTCCATTCCAGAAAAAAATTTCAGAAAAAATTGTTTTTTGATCCAGACAAATTATATTATTTGAAAACCCATTGATCACGATACTATATTAATTGTTCATGGGTCTGCAGACGAAGACTAGTCTATTGTCTAGGACGTACATATCTACCGTGCTTCTATTGTCTCACTAGCAAACGTTTGGCGCTTACGGAATCCATCGGCCCTGTTGGTTCGGTGTGTTTCAGTGATTAATTGCATTGGTTAGGGATAAAACAACCCTTTGCATAGTGTTGAGCATCTATTTAATATCAAACAACGGCACCAAAACAATTGTGTTCTTCTTTGCCTGGTGGTCCCCTTTAAGTCACTTGCCCAAAGTATATCATCCATCGGATCATGCCTCAAGCTTAGAACACTTACTAACCTTCATGATTTGAATGAATTATAATCTTGTTCTGCATCGATTGTATTATTGATCAGACCAGTATCAATAATGCTTTTTAAAAATTTGTTTAGTCAAATTTAACATTTGCAAGCACTTACATGTACAGTACCGTGCCGAAATACAGGTCAATATTGATTATCAATAGCTTAGTGATAACTGTGGGAATTAAATGTTCATCTTGTTCCCAGGAAACACACATTCAATAAATGGGTTAGGTTCAGTAAACTTTGTTGCCATGTGCAAAACTGAGGAAGGGTTGATCAAAATGTGAGTGATGTGTTAAATTCCATGTCAAATGAATGTTTATGACACACACAGTAAGCCATAGTGATATTCACTCACTCATTGCACTGACTTTGTACACAGTTTAAAGTCTCTACTAGATATAAATCCGAACACTTAAATCACACATTTATATCTTTATAAAAAAAGAGGAATTTTGAAAACTGAAACCTGTTCCATGCTTCTATTGATAATAGTACAAAAATACAATGAACTATATACTGTGAGTATACCACTATAGTTCCAAGTACATTTTGTGGCATTTCCACGGGAATGTGGACATGAACTGAAAAAACAATTGGCTCTATTTCAAATCTTATTTATTTTGTCTGATTATTTTTTCATAAATCATGATCCTATAATTATATCTTTCAGTTCACATGATTGTTTTCATTCTTAGGTGTCTCGCGTCCTTATAGGAGAAACAGAAACCATACAAGAAACTCCACACATGGGACTACCCTGTGCAAATTTCAGGAAAATCTTCATATTTTCAATATTTTGGGGTATTTTCATTAATCACAGTACCTTTTCAGATTAAAATTTCAGTCTTTTGAGTGCTCTAAAGTATATTTTTTATGAATCAAAACCTCCAGACAAACTGTAACGTGAGTAACCGTTATTTTTGCAGCCTCACTAAAAATGGTTTGTCCCTTACTTTTTAAATTAGATACAAATTATGCCCCCCTAACATACTTCATTGAAAAAGGTATATAGCCAAATTTTAGGAAAGCTTGGTATGAGGACACTTTTCAATTATGTCTACCTTTTTATTTTGTGCATGTCCAAATCATGTAACGTGAGTAACCAACACATTTTAAAGATTTGCATGCAGAAGATTAAAATTTCTCAAGTTTTGATTTCAAACAAAAAACGTTCAGAATGTATACTTTGTTGTGACAAAAAGTTGTTTGGTTCATATCTATAATTAGAAAATTACAGCTCTAAGAATGAGTCAAGGTCTCTCCAAATGTAACGTGAGTACCGTGGAATGGCCCCGAAGATGTAACATTGTCAAAATCCTCAAAACTAACTTGGAACTCTAGCGGTTCTCACATACCTCATTGCATGAACGTATTACTAATCGCAGCATGGAACTGGTTTCAGTTTTTCAAAATTTGTCTTCCGTAATAAATGTATAATCGAAATGTTCAGATTTAAACATTTCTATCTACTGGATAGTTAGTTCTATGTACAAAGTCAGTGCAATGAGTTAGCGAATATCACTTTGCATTTTTGCTCATTACTCTAGCTGCCATATAACATCCATTTAACTTGAAATTGTCACACATTTCTTAGTTGATATCACAGCACAGCAATTCACATTTTACCAACTATTCATCACTTTTGACACTGTATGTCAACAAAGTTTCTAGATCCCTAGGTGAATGATAGTAGTGGGAAACGCCCCACCCCCTAAAAATGAAATGTACACTCTTATTACCAACCATGTGAAAGAATATAATTGTATCCCCCGAACCACTTCGGGGGATACTATGGATTTGGCCTCGTCGCGCCGCCGCCGCCGCCGCCGCGTCCGCCGCGTCCGCCGCGTCCGCCGCAGAGATTTTCTTGTGAACGCTCTACAGGTCCGAGTTCTTGTCCGATCATTTTCTAATTTGGTATGAAGGTGTATTAAGGAAAGAGGATGAAGCCTATTGATTTTGGTGTGGGGCGGAGTCCTGGTTGCCATGGTAACCATGATATAAAGAAATAGTTAAGATTACCTTGTGAACGCTCTACAGGTCCGAGTTCTTGTCCGATCATTTTTTAATTTGGTATGAAGGTGTATTAAGGAAAGAGGATGAAGCCTATTGATTTTGGTGTGGGGCGGAGTCCTGGTTGCCATGGTAACCATGATATAAAGAAATAGTTAAGATTACCTTGTGAACGCTCTACAGGTCCGAGTTCTTGTCCGATCATTTTCTAATTTGGTATGAAGGTGTATTAAGGAAAGAGGATGAAGCCTATTGATTTTGGTGTGGGGCGGAGTCCTGGTTGCCATGGTAACCATGATATAAAGAAATAGTTAAGATTACCTTGTGAACGCTCTACAGGTCCGAGTTCTTGTCCGATCATTTTCTAATTTGGTATGAAGGTGTATTAAGGAAAGAGGATGAAGCCTATTGATTTTGGTGTGGGGCGGAGCCCTGGTTGCCATGGTAACCATGATATAAAGAAATAGTTAAGATTACCTTGTGAACGCTCTACAGGTCCGAGTTCTTGTCCGATCATTTTCTAATTTGGTATGAAGGTGTATTAAGGAAAGAGGATGAAGCCTATTGATTTTGGTGTGGGGCGCGGTCCTGGTTGCCATGGTAACCATGATATAAATAAATAGTTAATATTACCTTGTGAACGCTCTACAGGTCCGAGTTCTTGTCTGATCATTTTCTAATTTGGTATGAAGGTGTCTTAAGGAAAGAGGATGAAGCCTTTAGATTTTGGTGTGGGGCGGAGTCCTGGTTGCCATGGTAACCATGATATAAAGAAATAGTTAAGATTACCTTGTGAACGCTCTACAGGTCCGAGTTCTTGTCCGATCATTTTCTAATTTGGTATGAAGGTGTCTTAAGGAAAGAGGATGAAGCCTATTGATTTTGGTGTGGGGCGGAGTCCTGGTTGCCATGGTAACCATGATATAAAGAAATAGTTAAGATTACCTTGTGAACGCTCTACAGGTCCGAGTTCTTGTCCGATCATTTTCTAATTTGGTATGAAGGTGTATTAAGGAAAGAGGATGAAGCCTATTGATTTTGGTGTGGGGCGCGGTCCTGGTTGCCATGGTAACCATGATATAAATTAATAGTTAATATTACCTTGTGAACGCTCTACAGGTCCGAGTTCTTGTCTGATCATTTTCTAATTTGGTATGAAGGTGTCTTAAGGAAAGAGGATGAAGCCTTTAGATTTTGGTGTGGGGCGGAGTCCTGGTTGCCATGGTAACCATGATATAAAGAAATAGTTAAGATTACCTTGTGAACGCTCTACAGGTCCGAGTTCTTGTCCGATCATTTTCTAATTTGGTATGAAGGTGTCTTAAGGAAAGAGGATGAAGCCTATTGATTTTGGTGTGGGGCGGAGTCCTGGTTGCCATGGTAACCATGATATAAAGAAATAGTTAAGATTACCTTGTGAACGCTCTACAGGTCCGAGTTCTTGTCCGATCATTTTCTAATTTGGTATGAAGGTGTATTAAGGAAAGAGGATGAAGCCTTTTGATTTTGGTGTGGGGCGGAGTTAGTGCTGTAACCGATCATCGGATCGGCATGCCGATCACGATCCGATCATACATGATCGGACCGTTTTTGCCGATTTCCGATCATGCAGAAAAAATCGGAAGATCGGATCGGCAAAAAAAAAAAAAAAAAAAAAAAAAAAAAAAAAAAATATCCGTTTTTTTTTCTTTGGAAAATGATCCCAAAAAACATATTTTGGGAATATAAATGAATACCAAAGCAACATATATCCATATTAATAAGCCCAAGGTAATCTTGTATGGGTATGCTTTCATTTAAAACTGATTACCTCTCCTTTTACAAAATTATTCGCGCCGATTTTGAGCTTAGTCCCATGTGTTTCTGAAAGGTTACGCCAAATTAATCACATGGGACTAAGCTCAAAATCGGCGTGAGTAATTTTGTAAAAGAAGAGGTAATCAGTTTGAAATGAAAGCATACCCGTACAAGATTACCTTGGGCTTATTAATATGGATATATGTTGCTTTGGTATTCATTTATATTCCCAAATTGTGTTTTTTGGGGATCATTTTCCAAAGAAAAAAAAAACGATTTTTTTTTTTTTTTTTTTTTTTTTTTTTTTTTTTTTTTTTTAAATTTTATTTTATTATTTTTTTTATTTTTTTTATAGCCGATCATCCGATCCCGATCATCGATCCGATTTCGAAGATCGATACAATTTTGCCGATCCGATCAAACGATCCGATCATCAAGGTCAGTTACAGCACTAGGCGGAGTCCTGGTTGCCATGTACACTTGAATACTGATCCCCCTATAATTGATAAACAAATCCAAGTATAACACCTTGTTCAAAACCCTCAACAATGACGATTGGCTGCAATTGTTTTTAACTGCTGCATAATGTAAGAGCCTGTTACATATGCCAATATTAATGAGCTCCGCAAGTTAGCAAAGGCCTCGCCGCTGACGCGGCTCAGTCCAGCGATCACTGCTGTAAGCGCACATCCCCTTGTCTATTAATCAGACCCTGCTCGGAGGACAAACAGCGCGCGAGGCCTTGCCCAAAGGCTACTGCCAGCCTAGTAGAACAACGTACACCACCAAACTTGTTCAGTTCACAATATTACAACCCACAAAAGTGCAATGCAATTGGTTCGGGGGATACATGTGCTCGGCTGCGCGACCCGCCAAGCGCGCAATTTCTAGTTTTACTACTATGGGATTATACAAATTTGGCCAAGAAATCGCATACTAATTGATATATAATTTGCAAAATTATAAATTGATCTGCTGTGGATTGATATCGCCAACGCGGAATCGCGCATACGCTACGTGCAAATGACCGCGTGCGTGTTCGCTATACGGGCTTGTCCCCAGCTTGTCGATATCTCCAGCCCAGCGCTAGCGGCGTGGACAGGTGCGAATGGGCGGTGGATTTATACATTTCACGGGCGGGTATTGGATTTCTTCCGATATTTCTGTATTTAACGATGCTTAGGTTCGGATTTTACCACACAAGCCCTATTTAAATACTTATTCAACAATTGATCAATATAGATGTTTTCGGCTACTTTCCCAAAACTGTTATTCATCTTTAAATGTTAGAGTGAGTATAGAAAGGGAGAGAAAAGGGCAAGGCTGGTACTCTAGGTTACACCCATATCTTACTTGACATACAGTGTACAGATTATGTACATGTAAGTGTAACAGACGATGTACTGGATGTAGATAAGAACTAAATTTAGACACCAGTCTCCTGCAATTATGTTTTCAGATTGTTTGCTGGACCAAACCAAAATTGTGAAAAGTAGTTCATGAAACTAGAATGGATACATGTACCCAGTCTTTAATCACCAAGACAAATACAATAGGTTCTATTTGCATTTTGAGTTCCTGTACCTATTTTGACAGTCCGAGGCAACTCTTCTCCCATCGTAATTGCCATGTAACGGTCCGCCTGAGCAAATAATTGTTATTGGACTTCGGGCCTTTGACTCAAGGTGAGCTTATCTGTGGAGTTTGTACCCTGTTCACACTAGCAGTGTGTTATTCAGACTTTGACTCAAGGTGAGCAATAATCTATGGAGTATTGGAGTACACGTACCCTGTTCACACTGGCAGCCTGTTATATAATACAGCCTTTGATTATCATGGTGAGCCAATCTATGGAGTACGTACCCTGTTCACACTGACAGCCTGTTATACAGCCTTCGATTATCATGGTGAGCCGATCTATGGAGTATTCTTTTTCACACCTGCAGTCTGTTATTAGGGGCTTTCCGATTGTGTGGACGAGGATCAGGGGAAAAAAAAGAAAAACAGTTTCAGGGGCAACTTTTCAAGCTTGCATGCCCGCATGAAAATACTCTGCTTGAAATTTTTTTTATACTTTTATTTGAAAAAAAATGGGTTCAATAGGTTCAAAATAAGCAGGGTAACACTCTAAAATTTGTTTTGCATTGAGCTCTATGCAAATTCACGGGGCTCTTTTCATTAATTTCAGGGGCTCTTCTTGGCATTTCGGGGGCGAATTCACCCTGAGCCTCGTAAGTTTTTTTTTTCACTGATGAGGATTGAGGATGCCTCTCCTGTTCTCTGACGATGCGAATAAGTCGACCCCTCCTGCTCCTGTTCTACTATCTTTGAATCCTCTTTCTATTTTAGTTAATTTTCATCTTCACGATTGCTCAAAGACACAAATTACTGGGGCACTTTTTCTTTTTGGCTTTTCTGGGGCATATTTTTTAAAATGTACATAGCTATGACATAGAGCTGTCTTTCTGATTATGGGGAGCTCTTTTTGGCATTTTGTGGGCAAAATCACACTGTGCACCGATGTATTTTTCTCACTGTCTGAAATGGTTCAAAAGTAGATCGCTCAATGTGAAAAGGATACCATGCATATATGTGAGCTAGTGCAAACAGCGATTGACACACAACTACAGTCACTTGTCGGGTTGTTACGTAAAAGGCCGGGCACTCAAGTGAAGTACTCGCAATCAATACAACACACCCCAAATAGAAACCATACACATGTATCATGCAAGAAGACCAATTCTATAGACAGATCATACGTTGTATTTGTAAAGTAATACATAAATGCAAGTCTTGATGTATGTAGTCCATTTATAAGTAAATACAGACAACAACCAATATGCTGTATACCCCAGTAAGTATGACATATGGACAAAAGATTGACAATATATTTAATTTTCCCCAGAAAATGGTTAGCTGCCTGTGACAGGAACCTAATGAGCTATACTGTACATAGAGCAGGGCTGTGCACACTTACCTTTTTTGTCAGTGGCCCAGTCAGGCTAATGAAATGATTTCTTCACCTTTTCTGGTGGCCCGAAAGAAAATTTTACTGGCCCGAAAATGTAATTTAATGAGTAAACTTTTTACTATTCAATCAAACCTATGATTGTAGAAGAAGCATGACATGGAAGAAAACAAGTTTTGTTGTTGTCAATGTCGGGTTGAAAATCTGCTTGCCCGATCGATCGGGCCACCAAAATATGACTTCTATAAATTTGTGCTGGCCCGAAGTGCAATTTCACTGGCCCCGGGCCTGCGGGCCAATGCGAGTCTCGAGCCTTGCATAGAGTCTTATCAAGAGATTTCAGAATCTAAAAGGAGATGGGTTAACTCCTTGCCTACAGGAACGTAGTGGGCATTGTACAAATACGGGGATTTCAGAATCTTGAAGGGAACAGGTGAAAAGATATTCAACCCCTTCCCCCCCCCCCCCTCTTCCCTTCAATCAACTGCATGTACATGTTAAACAACTTTCATACAGTCTATCCTGTGTATATAGTGATCGCCTATATTGGGAAACAAGAAAAGTGGCCACTGTAGTCTGTAGACGGGTGAGCTATATAGATATAGGTTCAGTAACACTGTTTTTCTTGCAGGGGATCTTTTCTTGCGCCCAATACATAGGCAGGTTGGCTGCTTTCTATAGACAGGTGGCCGCTTTATAGATAGGTTTGACTGCACAAGGTTGCGCCCTGTACCATAATACTGTACATTTATCAAGCCCAGTACATGTATAACTCCTTCTATTTTGTATGTATACACTAAAAAGCTCTCTGTGAAAGAAATACTGTAAACTGTTTGAACTGAATTGAAGTGAAGTCCCCCACGATACCCTCCTAGACACCACCAATATGGTCCATTTAGACGCGGCACAATAGCCCGCCTTTGTGTAATTGTGTGTTGCCTATTGTGTAGCTGTCACAGGGGAACGCCTCTCAGAAACAGATACCCTTTAGGCCTTATCCCTTTTGTAAAGTGTAATACATACAAAAGACCTGCGGAGTTGCTTTGCATCTTATTTAGCAAAGCATATCATTGCAAAGACTTTTTGAGATAATGTTTGTGCAATATATGGTAAGCCAGATCTACACACACTTTTGTCTGGTTCTTGTCCTACAGAAAATTGACTTGCCCCCATACTTCTAGATGAGATGTTGATTTACATGTTAAAAATTACATTTTTCTCTTGTAGTTGAACAGTTACTTGGGCAACTAAACAAGACCATTGGTGACCGGCTGTAGCAAAACCCTGCACTCGTCAGTAATTCATGTTTTGAAGAAATGGGCATTTTAAAGGGGACCACAAAGAACAACACATGTATAATCATATATTTTGGTACCGTTTCGTGATATCAAATAGATACCCAACATTTTGCAAAGGGCTGTGTAATTCATAAACGAAGCAATTCATTTCCACCACTACTATTTCCTGGTTCCCAACAGGCCAAACATTTGCGAGTGCGCCAATGCTATTCATGCGTACGTTTGTAGACAATAGAATCCTGGGCGCTTCGTTTGCTCTGCACACATTAGTCTTCGCAATTCAGACCGCATTAACGCATGCTTCAAAGGGTACCACCACCCAAAAATAATATTCTTATTAAATAAAGGTAACATCTTTAGTATTCCATTCCATCAACAAGTTCACACAAATATGTTGGGTATCTATTTGATATCACAAAACGGTACCAAAACATATAATAATGTGTAGTTCTTTGCCTGGTGGTTACCTTTAAGCTTCATCTATAATCACAGGTTTGATCACAAAAAAGTGATATTTTAAAAAGTGTAAAGTTTACTAATAAAATTAAAAAAATTTGGGCCAGTACATTTTTCTTTCGGGCCACCAGAAAAGGGGGAGAAATTATTTCACTGGCCCGACCAGGCCGGTGGCCTGAATTGCGAAGACTAATGTGTGCAGAGCAAACGAAGCGCCCCAGAGGCCACTGACAAAAAATTTAAGTGTGGAGCTTTGACTAAGTGTTCTAAGACACTGTATTCTGTAGTTGTAGCATTCTCTTCCACTGATCTCCTCATCTACATGTATGTAAAGTCAGTGAACCAGTTGATGATGTCATGCATTCTCCAAGAAATGCCAATTTCGGAAACAATTGGCCGGCTGATTAATCGGCCTTCGTCATATTGATCCGCAAAGTGGCTCATGCAATGCGAACAGGATCTTGTTCGGTACTTGACAGATAATAGGGTGTATGGATTTTTAGCTTGTTCATACTTGAGAGATAATAAGATATTGATTTTTTAAACCCAAAGTTCATTATTTATAAATCATCTGTTTGTAAATATATGTATGTGCCATATTCCCACAGTTGACAGACAGTAGTGTACATTTATTTATTTACTGCAGTATTACAGTATAATGTAGTAGGGCTCTTTCTAGTTTTTAAAAGCTTTTCTGGAAGGTGGCCAAAAGGATGTTAGATAAGTTTACTCCCACCTTAGACGTGTGAGTTGTTGTAGATCTATACTACTAGTAATTTGTTTATTTATTCGTTTATTCATGTTTTTTTTAATTGCAAAGCAAACATGCTGAATTGCATACATGTGATAAACATTCAATTAAATCAAAATAAACAATGTAATTGATGGTATGGTTACGTGGTATGGTGGTCAATACAGGAGTTTTCTAGTGGCCAAATACAATTTCTGGTGGCCATAATTGGCACTCAAGCCACCTTGAGGGCGTGGGTACCCCACCAAAAGTTAAGGTAATCTTTCAAATAATAAAGAAATACATTTAGATGTGGCCCCAATCGGCATGCCCCCCCCCCCCCCCCCCCCCGTTCCCAATGATTCTGACCATGATTCCCCTGATTGGAAGAGTGATGGATTATGATTCACGCTTAGATTGGAAACACCCATAAATTAAGTGCTCACCATTGTTATTCATTATTATTATTATATTAATATTATTATGATTATAATGATAACGATTATTACATTATTATTATTATTATTATTATTCTTATTATCGTTGTAAACGAGTTGTAATCGCTGTCGTCGTCATCATCATCATCATCATCATCATCATCATCATCATCATCATCATCATCATCATCATCATCATCATCATCATCATCATCATCATCATCATCATTATTATAATTATCATTTTTAGTAGTATAATAAAATCCTAAAATGGACTTATTATTATTTTTGTTTTTATTGATTGATTGATTGATTGATACAGATCTAACAAGATGTACCGGAGAGATGGATTATGTTGAACCAACTTCTGCCCTGGCTCTCGTCGTCGTCGTCATCATCATCATCATCATCATCATCATCATTATCATTATTTATAATTATCATTTATATTAGTATAATAAAATTTCAAATGGACTTATTATTATTTTTGTTTTTATTGATTGATTGATTGATTGATTGATTGATTGATACAGATCTAACAAGATGTATCAGAGAGATGGATTATGTTGAACCAACTTCTGCTCTGGCTCTAGGACTAAGTTTCATCTGATAACTGGATCGAGAATCTGCCTGGTTTGTAATAATTGAGCGGAGGCTTCTACATTTGCTTCATGAAGGTAAATAATATATATGAAAAGCAATTAAAGTGATCCATGAACTTCATAAGATTTTTCCAAAAGTGATATTAGAGACTTTAATCATTTACCAATATCATTGTAATTGGTTCTTCAGAATGATGCATGATATTTTCGTAGAAAAAGAACACTGTCCACCTAGTTACAAAAGTCAATATTGATCATAGATTTTATCATCTACTTCCTATTGATTTTGACTATAAACGAAAAGCGCTCCAGAAGGCTTTTTAATGAACAATCATAAATATATCAAAAATTAGAGAGACATGTGAAAAATCAAAACCCATTTAATTCTTCTGTTGCCATAAGCCAAATAACAAGGTAGAGAAATGAGGAAGTTTGAGGTGATTTAGATTGTTAATTTGTGCACATGTCAACAAAGTTACTAGATCCCTTTAATTAAACAAATATTGTTAAATTGCTATTATAGGTTTAACAGCGCATCTCGACGTGGAGCCTTAAACCAAATCACTTCCGATGCAACATGACGATGCGCCTGGATAGCACCGAGAAGGCTTGTGCGGTGCGGCACACCCAACTGGATAAAGAGAACTCTATTTAGAATGTTTATTCTTGATTAAAACATTGCAACTATATAATGTTTAAATATATTGTTATTTTCATGATGTTTTTGTCATCTAAAGGTTGAACAAAACATCTTAACGTGAAGCCCTTAAACCGAATCACTTCCGATGCAACATGACGATGCGCCTAGGTGGCGTGGAGAAGGCTCGTGCGGTGCGGCACACCCGACTAGATGACGACGCGGCGATAGAGAAAGTGTACCTGTCGGGAGAGAAGCTCGGCGCGGGGAGCTTCGGTGTTGTGTTTGAAGGAACGTGCGTGAAGACAAATAAGAAATGGGCCATCAAGATTGTGAACAAGGAAAAGGTAAAAGAACTTACATGATTTGTTACGCAATAATGATTTAATACGTGTTTTCATTTTCTTTTTTTGTGAGAGGGTTTAACAGAAAAAGGTGTTGCTCTTTGATTTGAATTGCCCTAGTAAGTGTAGCATGATAAGATATATGATAACTTTTCTCAGTTTATTTGTATACTTATCTCTGTATTCATTTATTGGATGTTTGTCTTTGTTATTTTGTCTGTTAAAAAAAATGTATTAATAACAAAACAAAACAAAAATCGCTTTTTTGTTTGCGTGCCGGCAAGAAACGGCACTCAAGTGGGCCAAGTATGTTGTATTATAATTCTATAAACCAGTTCTTCTTAACAAATCAAGAACCCCAATTATGTGAATCCTAGATGTTTTCATTTTTAGTGGTTAATTATCCTATTATTGCCCATCTATATGTGTTTTGTTTCACCAGGCTGGCAGCTCGGCGGTGAAGCTTTTAGAGAGAGAAGTGAGCATCCTCAAGAAAGTCAACCATCCTCACATCATTCATCTAGAGGAAGTCTTTGAAACGCCCAAGGTTAGTTTTTGGTTTAATGGGAACCAATGCCCTAAAATAATAGTCTTATAAATGAAATGTTATGTAATAGTTTTTAGTAGTCCATTCCACCAACAAGTTCAGAAAAATAGGTTTTCCAGACAAATTATATAATTTGAAAACCTGCACGATACTTTAGTAATTGTTCATGGGTCTAGGACGTACACGTCTATCATGCTGCTATTGTCTCCAAACATATGCGGGTATAGTATTGGCGCACTCGCAAAAGTTTGGCGCTTACGGAACCCTTGGTCCTGTTGGTTTCGTGAGTTTCGGTGATTAGTTGTATTGTTTATGAATGAAGCAACCATTTGCAAAGTGTTGGACATCTATTTGATATCAAACAACGGTACCAAAACATATAACCCTGTGTTGTTCTTTGCGTGGTGGTCCCCTTAAAGTCTGTAGAAATATTTTTCTCAAGGGGCAGGCTTTATAAACATTTTCATTTGTTTTTCATAATGCAGAGAATGTACCTTGTAATGGAGCTATGTGACGGGGGAGAACTCAACAAACTATTCTCTGAAGAAGGGGTATTCTCCGAGGCTGACGCGCGAACGATAATTCACAGACTCACCAACGCTGTCGTCTACTTACACAAAAACGGTAAGACGTTTGGTACTTTTGTACGGACAGAGAGAGTTTGCTATGATCATAAATGCAAGCTTCCACATTACAGCGATCCAAATGTAACTTTGTCAAAATTCAACCAAAATAACTTGGAGCTTTCACACTTCTCTTGTACCTTGTGAATGATATGGGTTCTGATTTTTCAAATGTCTCCCTAATTATGGAGATATCTAAGATTCAATTTTAAAGTGTCTGTGGACGCTTTCGACTGTAGTCAATACTGTGTTCAAATTCGGATACTAAATCCTCCATAATATTCAAATTCGGATACTTCACAGGAATGATCGTGATAAAATCAGCCATTGATTTACTCTTTTTTTCACATTCCTTTTCTATGAAAATCTCACATATCATTCTCAAGAATCTTACAATGAAATTGGTATATGATTGAAGTCTCGGATATTGCTTTTGGGAAAATTATAAAGTTAATGTATCACTTTAATGAGTTGAAAAAGAGCAAAGAAAATGGGATTCCAACAGGATTCGAACCCAAGACCTCCGGATTGCTAGACCGGTGCTCTTACTGACTGAGCTATAGAAAACCCTAGTACAGCGTTCGTCCCTGAAACCCCTTAATTTTCATTGCTTGTGTGGCCAGAAGCTATTATAAACCTATTATAGCTCGGTCAGTAAGAGCACCGGTCTAGCAATCCGGAGGTCTCGGGTTAGAATCCTGTTGGAATCCCATTTTCTTTGCTCTTTTTCAATCACATTATATATTTCTGGTCAGTTTCTTTATATGTTTGAATTACTTTAATGAGTTGTTAGATATCTGAATTTATTTCTTAGGTCCAGTGCTAATTTTAAGCCCAGACTTGAATGTATGGAATAAAACATTCTTCTGTACAAGTTTTCTCTGATGTTATTTATTTCCCCCCCCCCCCCCTTTTTTATCAACAGATATAGTTCATAGAGACATCAAACTAGACAACATCCTTATATGTACCAATCCCAGTCAACCAACGATAGATATTATATCAAGGTAAATATCAAATGTGTAGAATTAATCATTACATTTCATACTTAGATATCTTACAAATGTAAAATTTACTTAATCTGGCACCTTTCGTTGGGTGAACCCATCAAGATCGTCACAGGAGCTTTCTAGCTCAGTCGGTAAGAGCACCAGTCTATCAATCTGGGGGTCTCGGGTATAAATACTGGGGAAAACACATTTTCTTTTCTAAATTTAATTTAAAATATAATATAATACAAATATTTATATAGGGCACTTCTCTAAAAAAAACAAGGAGAGCAACAACAATACAAAAACAAAGAACATTCAACAGTGTTGTCTCTTTAGAGAATTTAACAAATGTTGTATAAACTGGGCTCCAAAGAAACTTATCACTTTTTCAGAGCGACGCTCACTAAAATCCATAGCACCAAATTGATTCATATTTAGACACAGATAAGCCTATTATTCTCATTATGAAGCATATCTAAAAAGATTGAAAAAAAGAGAAAATTGCCATGGAATCACTACAGGTCACTTTTCAAATATCACAGAAACTGCTCGCTGCGAACCTTCACGAAAGGCGGGTCTATCAGAACTTTCAATAGCTATTCATTCAACTTCAAAGCGGGTTATGTTGACCACTAGACTGGCTATTGTGTGTACCGAGCTCTGTGCCCGGAAAGCGAGCAGTTTCTGTGATGTTTGAAAATGACCTCTTGCGATTTCACCTTATTTTATTCTTTGTTGACTAAAGCAAACATATTTTTTTTTTAGATGAGCTTGCTAAGGAGTATTATATCTATTCTATGCCCAATTATGATACTTTTTATGCTTTGGATTTTAATGTGTGTCGCTCTGAAGAAGTGATAAGTTTCTTTTGGAGCCCAGTTAGTTACATAAGTAGCTTTAGGTAAACTTAAAAAGCCTTCACATGCTTCTTGAAAGTTTCCCGGCACTGAACATTACATTATATACTTCTGGTCAGTTTCCTTACCTTTGAGATAATATATTATGTAATATTATTTATTATCTCTCTGTGTGTCATTGCAGTTAACAGACTTTGGCCTGTCGGTGGTCAAGGGAGGTGTGGGTAGCGACTCCATGATGCAGAACATTGTGTGGTACTCCAATGTACATGGGTAAGTCTAAGGCTGGTCTCCAAGCCTCCACACTAAC
Organism: Echinarachnius parma; assembly: GCA_037951105.1. Classification (NCBI taxonomy): domain Eukaryota; kingdom Metazoa; phylum Echinodermata; class Echinoidea; order Clypeasteroida; family Echinarachniidae; genus Echinarachnius; species Echinarachnius parma. The sequence continues at coordinate 18,211 of JBAMJV010008144.1, forward strand.
TTTTTTTCTCATGAACTTTCGAATTTCACTTGCCCGAACATAAATAAAAATTCCTTGCTTGATTCTAGATGAGATTTACACATAGGGGCCATCTACAAAGTATGTAGGCACAAGAGGTGGGGGGGGGGGGGGGGGGGGGGGGGAGGGGGGTTCACGCTGATGCGTACGCTGCATTCAACCACAGTGCATACAGGGGGGGGTCAATTTCGGACAATAATGTGCGTACGTACTTTGTAGATGGCCCCATAAGGAATTACAATTTCGCTCATATGTGAACATGAATGTTAGTTGCCCAATCATGCAACGAAGCTAGACCCTTTAAAAAAAGTTGTTTGCCCAACATAAATTTTTGCTTGATCTGCATGGGCAATCAGCCTTCAAAATGATGACTTGAATATTGCAATATTCATCATCTGACATGTATTTCAAATCAAGAAAATGTTCTCTATACACCCAGTGACCCAGCTTAGCTCAGGGTTGGTAATTAAAAAAAAATAATAAAATAAATGTTTTGATGTAATTTTAATGACAAAACATCTTCTTTTTTTAAAAATGTCTTTTTCACAATGTAGCACCAGAGGTCATAGACAACCAGGGTTATAGTCAACAGTGTGATGTGTGGAGTATAGGAGTCATCGCATTTCTCTTGTAAGTATACTGAAATGAATTAATTAATATCTTTTCACCCATGTCAATACAATATACAATATTCTTGTAAATTAATAAACATGAACAAAAGAGTGGGCCAAAACTTTAAGAATGGTTAAAGATGTAATTTAAAATCTAGAGTGTAAAAACAAACAACAAACGCACAAACTATTCTGCACTCAGCTCCCTAGTCATAGACAACCAGGGTTATAGTCAACAGTGTGATGTGTGGAGTGTAATAGGAGTCATCGCATCTCTCCTGTAAGTATCTCGATCCTTCTTCCAATGTAGTGGTACTTCAGAGTTAAAGGGGACCACCACGCAAAGAACAACACAGGGTTATATGTTTTGGCACGATTATTTGATATTTGTTTGTAAATATTGTTGCAAATGACACTGCAATTCAGCTTGTAGCTGTGAATGTGACGTTTTGTTGAATAAAATACCATTATTATTATTATTTACCTTAATGTAAAACACTTTGCAAAGGGTTGTGTTATTCTTAACCAATGCAATCACCGAAACTCGCGGAACCAACTGGGCCGATGGGTCCGTAAGCACCAAACGTTTGCGAGTGCGCCAATTCTATACCCGCGTAAGTTTAGAGACACTAGGTCCACGGTAGACGATTGCATCCTAGTCGATGGACTAGTCTTTGTCTGCAGACCCATGAACACTTACTATAATATCGTGAAGTGTTTTTAAATGTGATAATTTGTCTGGGAATCAGTTCGTCTGAACTTATTGGTGGAATGGACTACTAAAACTATTACATTTCATTTATAAGAATACTATTTCTGATTGGTGGTTCCCTTTAATGATTATGCTCTATTCGTGAAATGATTATTCTGTAGCTTTAAAGGGTACCACCACCCAAAAATAATATTCTTATAAATGAAAGGTAACATCTTTAGTAGTCCATTCCATCAACAAGTTCACAAAAATATGTTTTCAAGAAGAAAAAAAGCATGCGTTCATGGATCTGCATGTACGAAGACTACTTTGTCCAGAGCGAACGAATCGTCCGGGATTCTATTGTCTCCAAACGTACGCGTGAATAGCATCGGCGCACTCGCAAATGTTTGGCCCGTACGGAACCAGGAAATAATAGTGGTTCCGTATGTGTTGGTAATTAATTGCTTTGTTTATGAATTACACAACCCTTTGCAAAATGTTGGGTAACTATTTCATATCACAAAATGGTACCAAAACATATAATTATGTGTTGTTCTTTGCCTGGTGGTCCCCTTTAAATTGAGTGTGATGTACTAGCCAACCAATTTAGCACCCTCATCTTTTTAAGAAGTAGTCTAGGTTCTTTTGCGTGTACGGGACATCCATTAATAGTCCTAACTGAGGGACGGACGGAGTGTTTCCCATGAATCCTTTCCTTCATAGGAAGCACGGGGGAAGTACATTATCCCATTCAAGAGGGGGGTTGCATAAAGAGTTGCGATTGATTGCAAGTCAGAAAACATGCGCACTTGAGCCAATCAGATTTGCGCATTTAGACGCATTTTCTGACTTCTTTGCCATTAATCACAACTCTTTATATGCAACACCCCCCAGGACTGATTGATTTTTGCTATAACATGTATTCTCCATAGACCCAAGCCCGAGTATTTCGGGACCAATGGGTCCTGAACGGGTTATTACACAACATGAATTAGCTCAAAACTTCATGCATGAAAAAAGACTCCTTGTCCGATGGTAGGATTTGAACCGAGTTCCCGAGGGCCTCAGTCGGACATGCTGACAACTGAGCTGACTCGCCTTCTCTCTGACTTTCCTTCTTTGGACCGTATCTCGACTGTTTTTGATTGATCAATGCAATGATTGTGATCATGATTATTTTTTTGTTTGTTCACAGAATGAGTGGGGAACCCCCTTTCAATGGTCAGGATGAGGAGGGCCTGTATGACAATATCAGGAGGGGAGAACTCAACTTCTCTACCAAAGCCTGGAAGAGAATTAGCGAAGAAGGTAAAACAATAATTGCCTTAAAGTTGAAGTCCACCATGGAATTATGTCATTCTGGATGCGGTGAGGCAATTTTGAAAGCATTTCTTTCCATACATGAAATGCTAGTATTGGAAGTAATGTACTGTAAACAATATTTATTCATTGATATATTTTTCAAAAACAATAGGCTATCATTATAATTCGGTATATATATTGTATTTTATAGAATGGGTTGATAAATCCCTGCAATCTGATTGGTTGAGAGCAAAATTTGTGCAGACAATCAATTGTACTGGATGCATGAAAAGTCATGCGTCCGGTAAAAAAATCATGCGTCCGGTAAAAATTTCATGCGTCCGGTAAAAATTTCATGCGTCCGGTAAAAAATTTCATGCGTCCGGTAAAATTATTTCATGCATCCGGTAATTTTTCTAATTTTTTGACTTTTTGGGGGGCGTAACATGCCCATTCTATAAAACAGATGATGCGCAAGTTTATTTCGTGGGTCGGTGGAATTGTTTGCACGCGGTAACTATGGAAACTAGTCTAAACCCACTCGGCTTCGCCTCGTGGGTTTAACAGTTCCATAGTTACCTTGTGCAAACAATTCCTACCGACCCACTCATACCTGCGCATCATTTGTGTAATTATTGCATTTCAAGCAAGTTATTTTTGGGGCTGAATTCCCCCTTTAAACCCAGTAATATCTCAATACAATGAGTGGGGAGCCCCCTTTCAATGGTCAGGATGAGGAGGGCCTGTATGACAATATAAGGAGGGGAGAACTCAACTTCAATACCAAAGCCTGGAAGAGAATTAGTGAAGAAGGTAAAACAATAATTGCTTTAAAAGTTCAAGTCCACACTGGTATGGAATTATGTTATTTTGGATGCGGTGAGGCAATTTTGAAAGCATTTCTTTCCATACATGAAATGCTAGTATTGGAAGTACTTGTGAACAAAAACATGGAAGAGAATAAGCGAACAAGGTAAAACAATAATTGCCTTAAAGTCGTGTCAGCAGCCATGCTGACACGACTTCAGTGGCCATCACTCCAAGAAAGGAGAGCTCAGTACAAAGTATACATGATACATCGGAAGGTCAACTCTCTGGTTGATACTCCTTCAAACCACTACCTCATACCAGTCACCCGTGCCAGCGCTTCCCTCAGAGGTCATAGCCAGCGGTTCCAAGTTCCATTTGCACACACCCAGACATATCAAACATCCTTCTTTCCTCATGCAATAAGACTGGAATTCCCTGCCAGAATCTACCATATGCACCTCGCCTGACCATTTTAAACAGGATGTGCAGAGGATCCAAAATCACTAGAGCGCACAAGATTTTTACTTGCACATGTAGTTAGCATCACAGAGCTCCACACTATACATATGCACAAGGTACGAAAATACACCGCACTGGTGGACTGTAGCAAGACGGAAGAAGAAGAAGTTGAAGTCCACCATGGAATTATGTTATGCTGGATGTGGTGTGTCAATTTTTCCAAAATATTAATTTCTGTACATGAAATTAAATTGGTAGTACTGTAATTGTTTTCATTCATTTACTCAAAACTTCACTGAATGTGCTCATATCATCTTATTGTATTTACAAGCTATCTTAATTCTAAAAACACCCTTTGAATGCGGGAGATCAGTCAAAAGCCTTTAACCGCCCAATAAACATATTGTTTTAGGCTTTGAGGAGTTGGTTGTTTAAATTTAAAAAAAACATTATTTCTTTATTTTGCCATTTGCCAAAAATGCTCTACAAGGCTTGCTAGAGGTGTACCCAGCCCATCGGCTAACTGCAAAGGAGCTCATAGACCTTCCCTGCATTAACATATATTGTTTTAGTAGGCTTTCGTTTAGGTCGTCGTTTGATCAATAAAATATAATTTCTTTATTTTGCCATTAGCAAAAAATTCACTACAAGGCTTGCTATTTAAAGTTGGACCCAGCGCATCGGCTAACTGTGAAAGTAACTCTAAGATCATCCTTGCATAAACATATATTGGCTTAGGCTTTTGAAGAGTTGTTTGTTTATTTTTTAAAAAATATATATATATTTTGCCATCAGCCAAAAATGCTCTCCAGGCTTGTTGAAGGTTGACCCAGCGTGTTTCGACTAACTGCAAAACTGAGGAGGGTTTGTTTATAAAAAAGACCTAAAATGATATCTTCATTTTGCCATCGGCCAATAATGCTCACCAAGGCTTGATGAAGGTCAACACAGCGCACCAACTATCTGCAAAGGAGCTCTTATATCATTCCTGGATAAATATATAATTTTAAGCTTTGAGTTGTTGTTTGTTCATAAAAGACCTTTATTTCTTTAATTTGCCATCAGCCAAAAATGCTCTCCAAGGCTTGCTAAAGGTGGACCCTGCGCATCGACTAACCGCAAAGGAGCTCTTAGATCACCCCTGGATCACAGGGGACCGATCCCGACCCATGAACAACGGCCCCACCAACGTGCTCGAGATGATGAAGCAGTGGAAGAACGATCTCACGATCGACGATGAGGACGATGTCGACGGAACGAACAGCCTAAACGAGAACAACGGAAGGCACGAAGGAGCGGATGAACCGACGAATAACAACGTGAAGGAAGAAGTGAGCACGGAGAGGAGGAAAGGTGGAGGGAGAACAGTGATCACGAGTGGAGGATCAAAGGTAAAACGATAACGTTGATGATGATGATGATGACGACGATGAGGGTAGCTGTGACGTTGAAGGTGATAATGGTGGTGTTGGTGTTCTGTTGGTGGTGATGATAAGGATGAAAATGAAAATGTTGATAACAAAACATACATAGTACATGTATTGATGATGATGATGATGATGATGCTGACGACGGTGGCGGTGAGGGTGATTATGGTGATGTTAGAGGTTCTGATGATGATGGTGACGATGATGGTGGTGATGGTGACGATGAAGGTGATGATGATGGTGGTGGTGGTGGTGACGGTGATGATGATTATGATGATGATGATATTGACAGATGATGCATACAAAGACCATGTTTAAGTTGTAAAATGTGAAATTTCACTAACATTTATTCACAGACAATTGATGATGATGCTGACGATGATGTCAGTGATGGTGACGTTGAAGGTGATGATGGGTGATGATGGTGGTGGTGGTGGTGGTGATGGTGATTATGATGATGATTATGATGATGATGATGATAATGACAGATGACAGATGATGCATACAAAGACCATGTTTAAGTTGTAGAATGTGAAATTTCACCAACATTTATCACCCACAATCAAAATTGATCAGCTGTCCTACTGTCCCCTCAAAAATTGATGATGGTGACGATGATGGCAGTGATGGTGACGTTGAAGGTGATGATGGGTGATGATGATGGTGATGATGATTATGATGATGATGACAGATGACAGATGATGCATACAAAGACCATGTTTAAGTTGTAGAATGTGATATTTGTCCTACTGTCCCCCAAAATATTGTGTGCCTGTATGCACAAGCAACTACAGAATGTGATAGTTAATAATTACTTTGTTTTCTCCTTACTAATAGACATCTAAGCCGGCTACTGCAGGAGCCAGGAAAACGCCTGGTGTATCAAGATCAAAGCTTAGTGTGAGTTATTAATTAATTCCATATAAAGGATTTATAATGCCCAAAACCGACAAAGAAATTCACGATTTGAGATTGAACCCGAGATTGAAATTCACCGATTTGAGATTGCGGTTGAACCTGCTGAAATTTGAAAAACATTGAAAGTAGTAAGAAAACTATGTGCAATCATGCAGTATGAAGGAAGTATTTTGTAGAATATGAAGGAATGGCTTTATCAGTTTCTGATACAAACTCTTTGTATCGTCCCTCCCCCTTTTTTCTCAAAGTCAACTATTCATGTTCCAAACGTAAATGTTATTTTTATAATAAAAGTGTTTGCTTGCTTTTATTTATGCATTTTTAGAATAATGCATAGTCATATGCACCAAAATAACAAATATTTCTTCATACACAACAGCTAATGTAAATAAAATAAGATGCATGCAAGATAATTTTTTTAATGAAAAGTAAGAGAAAGACAACAAATGCAGGAGACCGCCATCATGAGCAGTAATTTTGATATTAATGACGGCCTCAGTTTGTTTTTTATTGAAAAGAAGAAAAAAAGTAATCATAGATTGATTGAACTGTATTTCTTATTCTATTCCTTCACCAATCCACCCACAGCCTACAGATGGCGCCCCGGTGCGTACATCGCGCAGCACCGGCCCCAGCGGTACGTCATCGACAAATGCCAAGACGACATCGCGAGCACAAGCCATGGCGAAATCGCCGCACAGGACTGGTCCGTCGGCACGCACCTCGCAAGATCGGGCGAAACCAAACTCACCGAAGGGCGTCGGAGCCTCGGCCACGTCGCTACGCGCCGCGAAAAAGAAACAGTCAGGAGTCAGTTGAAGGCAGCGTTGACCATCTTTTGCTGGGCTCCTGTACGGTATGGTCGGTACCATAGAACTTCATCCGATATGAAAACACCAGGATTATGTGTGGTACTAGAATTCCGATTGATACTAATTCACCGTGCTTTCGCCGTGATCCTTAATGGCATATTTAGAATTCCATTTAGTATAGGTACCATACGCCATGATTTAGGGCTCCCGAACCCTGTGATTGTGTACCGCATAACTTCATTTTATATCATATTAAAACCTAACACTGTGTTCGTTATGCCTCCGCAACATACAAATTGGCCAGAGGCATCATGTTTTGGGGTCGTCCGTCCATCGGTCTGTCAGTACATTCGATGTGGTTGCTTGTTACTGTAGGACTTTGTGTGATACCTTGATTGATTTTTGAACAATCATGTCTTTGCTTTAGTGCAGAAATTATTAATTAAATGAATGTACCGTGTAACAAATTTGGCTTGAGATAAAATATTGCTTTCCACTTTGTTAAAACCAATACAGCTGGGCCCAGCATAATATACATGTAATTGTCCTTATTACCCTATAATTCATTATTTGCCAAGTGCCTGGCATAGAGAGTGGTAGGTTCCATTTCTATAAGCAGGGCTCAACACTAGCACTTGCCCGCTTGCCAGGGACAAAATAAAAATTGATGTCGGGCAAGTACAACTTTATAAATGGCCTAGTTTGGTTGCCTGATCGGGCGACTAAATAATTGGTAAATTACAAGAGAAAAACGTCAAATAGAAGTAACAGGGCAAGTAAATTGTCTGTTAGGGCAAGTCAAATTTGAAAAGTTATGATTTTACTTATCCAAACGGGCCAGCAGAGAAAAAAAGTTAGTGTTGAGGCTTGTTATAACGGTTTTTGGTATGACCCAGCTGGGGTCTGAACCCACAACCTTCCTTGCATGGGACGGACTGTCGGACTCTAAACCACTAAGCCACCAAGCCTGCCCGGGGCACATTGCACGACCTGAGCAGTCGTACGACTGAGCAGCACATACTACACGATCTCGCCACTAACCTGTGCGCGATTGGTGCATGAACAACTTGCCTTTTCCCGTAGCCATCATAAAATGCAGGCACTGGGCACGCCGGCCTAAATGCGAATACTGTTGCGTGATTGGTTGACAGTTGCGATCAAGAGCCACGACAAGTCATGAAGATTCAACATGTCAAAACTGGACCCGTGAGTAAGTTGTGCCAGTAAAAATTGGTAGGTATGTGAATTCACACTACCAGTCGCAGAGTCGCACATTTGCTGGATCGTGGCAAAATCATGCAGTGTGCGGTGGTCACTGAAGCTAGTTTGATTATATTCCTCAAATTTTGTGATCTCAAAAAGGTTCACGTTCACGCATAGGTTTATGCCTTAGGTTGTATTACTGCATGCCTTTGTGTATTTTTACTCAACAAATACATGTTAAGGTACTAGTAATTTCCGTTATGGTTCAATCTCATATACAACCTAATTAGAGAGGATTTGTACAAATACATTTATATTGATGTTGAGGTATGAATTTTAGGGTTTAAAGGTGCACCTGTAAATTGTCTAACTCGACAAAAATTCCTTTGAGCTTTCACATTTCTCTTCTACCGTGATGTTTGGCTAATGGTAACAGAAGAATAGAATAGGGTTAGATTGTTTAAAATGCCCCTTTAGTATGACGATATCTATCATTGATAATCATTCAGCTCAAGAGCGTTTATAAACGGTCATAAATGTCATAGACATCATACTGTAATCAGTTGTAAAAGTTGACGCAAATTTTCGCTTTTTTAACCAGGAAAGCAGTGTTCTTTTTCAATGAAACTTTCACACATCATTCGGACATATCTTACAATGATTTTGGTATAGGATTGAAGTCTCAAATGTCATTTTGGGCAATATCTGACACGTTACAGGTGCACCTTTAACATGAAATTAAGGGCCCACTGGCCCACTGACCTAAAGCCACTGAAAAGGAAGCTCTGAGCCACCAACATTTCATTAATCCAAATTTGTTACTTGCCCGAATAGGCAATCTAAAATACTTGTTATATTTTGTTTCTTTGGGGCCAACAGATTCAGTTTTTGGGCCACTCACATTTAAGCAATCTTGAGTTTTTACTTTATGGAGGAAAAGAGGGTTCATTTCAAGCAACTGAATATGATTTATCTATTTTTTTTATATATTTAGTGGAAATAATGGTACTTACTAAGTAAAGCGCTTTGAAACATTGGTATTGGTATTGAAGGGTTATATAAATTGTATTTATTATTATATTACTAATGGTATGATTATGATGTTAGATTATGAAGTTGATGTGTACTAGCATTCATAGTTTATTATGTTCAATCTCAAAATGTATAACTATTTAATTGTTTTTCTGCATTAGCGAGAAAGGTGTATTTTTATGGCAGAAGTGTATAATATGATTGAATTTCTCTGTGTTGGTCATTTTCAAATATTGAAATATAGTATAGAACAGAAAAAACAAAAGAAAGTGGGAAATAGGTGTTCTAGAAGCTATGGTTCAAAGTTTAAAAATTACCTGTTTTGTCTGTGGTGGTGTGTTTAATAATTTTTCCATAAAACTTATTTTTTGATTGCTTGGTGATTCTTCTTGGTTTCTGTTTCATGTGCAAGCTTCTATTATCTGTGCTTTGATGAGGAATGAGCGATTTTCATTGAAAAACAAAATATTTTGCCCTTACATTGTTACATTGCCCTATGTGGCATATGTACATGTACCTTTCTGAATGTAACTACAGCATTTCTGAAATTAATTGTCAAATGCTCATTCTTTACATGATAAAGTTAAACCTGTCTATAAAGACCACCCAATGAAGTCAGAAGAAGTGGTCTTTATGCGTAGGTGGTCATAAGAGCAGGTTTGACTGGATGTGGCTTCAATGTAGCAGTAGTGATTACAAGATGTTGTTGATGATTTATCTTGCAATCATTTCATTTTGATTGCCGCTTATTTTGCAAAAAAAATTTGTGCCAACTAGCCATCGTGACTTCTGCATGATTTGACAAGAAATATTAATCCGTCCTCGATTTATCTTGTCATTATGCCTTGCAATTTACAAATCAAGCTCACCTTGAAAATTAAACTGAATGGCCTGTACATTAGACAGATTTATTTTAGATATCATTCCGTCCTTTTTGTAAAGAAAACTGTCTTGAAAATGTGCCTGAGCATTAGTTAGAATTCTCAATAATCCGTCCTCTCATTCACAATGCCACCAAGCTCCGTTTCATAAAACTTCTCTGACTGTTATAAATGTCCACTAATTGTAACCACTGCAACAGCCACGATTCTGCATGCTGATTGGCTGTTGGCTGAGGCAACAGCCATAATGCTCCATGCTGATTAGCTCTAATTGGCTGAGGCAACGGCTATACTGTTCCATGCTGATTGGCTGTTGGCTGAAGCAACATCCATAATGCTCCATGCTGATTGGCTCTTGGCTGAGGCAACAGCTATACTGTTCCATGCTGATTGGCTGTTGGCTGAGGCAATATCCATATTGCTTCATGCTGTTGGCTGAGGCAACATCCATAATGCTCCATGCTGATTGGCTGTTGGCTGAGGCAACATCCATAATGCTCCATGCTGATTGGCTGTTTTTTGTGAGCAGTTACAATAATTGGAAATGGAAATGGGAATTTTTTATGAAATGGGATGGGATTGAATGACATCTTTATGCATCTCGCACAAACTAACCTTCATTAGGATTATTGTATGTAAGTAGTTTCATTGCTTGCCTTTTTCTAATAAGTACAACAAAACAAAATATGACTATGCCTCACACCTTCAGAGTAACAACTATACTTTGTGCCTACATCAGTGCTTGAGATTAGCACATGCTTCACTGAAACATTAAGGCCCGGATTCACAAAGGAGGTTTGTACAAACCGTGGTTTACATCTATGGAGTGCCATTTGTAAACTGATGGAGAAAGAATATAAACTCAGTACTAGTTAACAATGTTGATGGTACACATTTACTAAACGCACCAAATAAATGTTTGTCTTATCAGATGGTGAAGTGTGCTGGTTAGCGAGCACTAACGGTCATATCATTATAAATTATAAATTGTTTTACTTGTATACGAGCAGCATTCCATAGATGTAGACCATGGTTTAAACCATGGTTTAAACCATGGTTTGTACAAACCTCCTTTGTGAATCTGGGCCTAAGTGTTCCTTTCTTCATAGTACGATTAGTGCCTTACATAATTATTAATGAAGTGCTTTCAAATTCCTTCTTGCTTGTATCTTGTTATGCAAACAACCGAATTGATTTCTATATTTAGTTTTAACTCGTTTAACTCTGTCACATCGGCTGGAATTTGCAACCTAATAAACCGTGGTTTGAATGCATCATATAATGTCATTATGAACCACAGTTTTTTATGGAAGGTCTCGTGTAAAAACTTTCAATCTTGTATGAAAAACTAACGCATGGGTACCCCGGAAGGATGGAACGTGGTTCCTAAGCACTGTGTGCACCTACGAGGTGCCTGCCTACTGGGAATGCTCCCCAGGGAGTTGAAAATGTGCACTTTAAATGTGCTAGATTGATTGCAGTGTGTATTCGTCCAGAGACCGGGGTAATAACGATGATGCGCTGAGAGCATCGAATGACGAAACATGCGCTATATAGGTTGCCACCATTATTATTGTGTGTTCATGACAAAATTAATGAACAAGAATTAAAGGGTACCACCACCCAAAAATAATATTCTTATAAATGAAAGGTAACATCTTTAGTATTCCATTCCATGAACAAGTTCACACAAATATGTTTCCAGAAAGAAAAAAAATATAATTGGAAAACGCATCACCATTCTAAAGCATGCGTCCATGGGTCTGCATGTACGAGACTAATTTGTCCAGAGCGAACGAATCGCCCGGGATTCTATTGTCTCCAAACGTACGCGTGAATAGTATCGGCGCACTCGCACATGTTTGGCCTGTACGGAACCAGGAAATAGTAGTGGTTCCGTAAGTGGTGGAAATTAATTGCTTTGTTTATGAATTACACAACCCTTTGCAAAAAGTTGGGTATCTATTTGATATCACAAAACAGTACCAAAACATAATTATGTGTTTTTTTTTGCCTGGTGGTCCCCTTTAATTTGTTTCTTTTTCCATTTTCGTCAGTTTGTTTGTTAACCAAAATTCTATTCCTTAGTTTGGAAATGAGAAATGAATGTATTGTAAGTTGCCCCTTAAAACCACGGGCATTACAAACGGTGGTCTATATTTAAATCACCATTGTGAATTCCAGCCATAGTGTACACCATAATGTAAAACTTGTATTCAGTTAGGAAAAAAAAACATGTTATAGCTTTGATTTCGATCTCTTTTGTATTCGTGGACTAATATGTATACACAAATCTGGTTGCTCTATTATTTTATGAATTTGAGTGAAAAATGTCATATTTGTATTTTGCCCACCAAGCTGTTGTGTGAATCCTTTCCAATACCTCAATTTTAAAAATGTAATTCTAGGAAGCATTATTTTCCAATTTCCCTTTTAGAGCTATTTTCATATTTACATTTTAACATATATTATGTAGTATCTCACTGATGTATATGTATAAAGTACTTCATGAAGGTTGGCTATAATGTAAGAATCAAAATACCTAAGTACTAAGCGTAAGGGGATTATTTGTTGATCTCATAAATGTGTGTGTACTTTTAGAATAAAATACAAATGACAATGTTTGTATGTCCCCATGGATGCGCACTATATTCATAGATGTAAGCCATGAGCGTTCTCAAACACTCTGTTCAATGCAAAAACAGATGCAAATATGCCTTTAGAAACAACCATTATCTTTGCCTTACTAGCACACATTTACACACACAAAACAAAAACCTTTTTGAAGTTTACAAGTAAGTAACCAAACTATATCTTTTGGCCTTTCTAAAAAAAAAATATTCCCCTATTTTCACATTTGTGTATTATATTATCATCATGAAAATATGCCCCCCTTGTTTCTCATTTCTGTGAATATTTAATGTTCAGGAACACATGTGAGAGTAACTAGCTATTTTTTGTCGCAAAATTGAGAAAGATAAGGCATACACACAGCCAATTTGAAGTGACACTATATACCGAGATTTGGGGTCACTTTATGATGTGATGTTATTTTAGTAGTCATAGCGCCATCTATAGTACACATTTTTACAGCCCACCCAATATCCAGTGCATATACACCATGGATATCAACCACTGGATATGGTAATGCCATAAACAAAATGAGGTAGTTGGTGGCCATCTTTGTTCCCGTAAAATATTCTAATATTCGTATAATCATTCATGTTTAATATAAAAGAATACTTATTTAATATATATGTCTGAAAAACATACTTTTTGAAGCTAGGGGAAGCAGTATAAATAGCTGTTTAAAGCCCAATACCAGTTTTGGGAAAGTAGCCGAAAACATCTATATTGACCAATATTGTTGAATAAGTATTTAAAAAGGGCCTGTGTGGTAAAATCTGAACCTAAGCATCATTAAATACAGAAATATCGGAAGAAATCCAATGGCCACCCGTGAAATTTATAAATCCACCGCCCGTTCGCACGCGCCGCTAGCGCTGAGCTGGAGAAATCGACAAGCCGGGGACAATCCCGTATAACAAAGACCACGTGTAGAGCACAATCATTTGCACGTAGCATATGCGCGATTCCGCGCTGGCAGTACGATTTACAGTAAATCAGTTTTATAATTTTGCAAATATATCAATTAGTAGGCGGTTTCCTGGCCAAATTTATATAATCCCATATTAGTAAAATTATATTCTTTCACATGGTTGGTAATAAGAGCATTCATTTCATTTTTGGGGGGTGGGGCGTTTCCCACTACTGTCATTCACCTTTAAAAGCCTGTAAACAAAATCAAGCCCAATTTTCTTATTTTTCATTAATTTATTCTTTTTTTTTAATATAACAAATAAGATTGAATTTATATGCCTGTTATTTCAATAGAGGTCTTTCTAACCCTGCGTTATCAATGTATAGTAAATGCTGAGATATATGCTCAAAACATGTATTTTTTAATACAAAATATACAAAATAGCAGTGAATACCAACCCTTATTGCTGGTTTGATGAAAATTGTATACTAATATGTCAAAAATGTTATTGAATAGATTTTGTAGATATCTTATGGATAAAACAAACATAAAGTAGACAATATATTTATAGTCAGAGGAAAAGTGTTGTTGTATCTAATGATTTTTGTGCAAATCAAGCATGGATTTGAGGTATTCTGCAATAAAGTATACAAAAAGTAAAATAATGAGTTCATCATTTTTTTATGTCATGGTATGGTGAACTAGAAAGGAGACTTATGAATTACATGGACTGCACTGCAAGGGACATCCAGTGTGAAACTGGGGACTTGCAGACATTAAAGGGATATAGTAACTTTGTTGACATGCGCAAAGAGTGATGAATGGATGATACAATGTATATTGTTGTTTTCTGGTATGTCCACTGGGTGTTGTGTGAAAATTTTAAGTTAAATGGATGCTATATGGCCGAGTAATGAGGAAAATGCAAAGTGATATTCACTAACTCATTGCACTGACTTTGTACACGACTATCCAGTGGATAGTGTAACATCTAAACACTTCAATCGTAAATATCTTTTTAACAAAAGGGGGGGGGGGGGGGGGGAAGGGAAACCTGTCCCATGCTTATATTGTTAATACGAATGCAACAAGGTATGAGGGAACCGCTAGAATTCCAACTGGATTTGGAAAATGTTACTAGATCACTTTAATGATGGATAAATATTCATGGCATTGCATTGTGAACTCAATTTCGGATGCGTCCGCTGAGTAGTAGTTGTGGATCAAGTGAAATAATGATTTTTACAATTTCTATCGTTTGATCTTTGAACAGAAAATGTGTGTTTCATTGATTCTACAATGATGGCAGCTTACCGTTGCACACTTTCACATGAAACACACATACATACATGATATACGCACACACTCACTCATATGCATGCACACAAACATACGCACACACTCATGCACCTACAGTACATTCACACAAACATACACACGCGCACACACACAGGCACACACACACACACATGGTTTTTGCAGTGTTTTTATTTTGTTTCCTTATGTCCTATTATAAAATAATGATGAAAGCGATATCAGACAACATAATTTGTTGCTGTTGCCTCTGATGCTATGTCAGTGGTTATTGAACCGACTTTTGTTGGGTCCGTATGCAACATAATTTTGTTTCACCGTTTTACGTTTCTTCGGAGATAATCATTTATTTATAGACTACGGGGGATTGCAATTGGCAAAATAATATGACAAGTTGTATATACACATACATCAGTTTAAGTTGTTTGTGTTTCATTGGTCCAAGTCAAAATATGTTTTCTACAATACATCTCTAAATTAACAATTTGTGCGTTCGGGGAATGGAAAATGTTACTGTGATTGTAAAAAAAAAAAACATACACAAATGGAAAATGTTGTGTGCAAGACATTATGGGGAGTTCACATTAATGGTGATGAGTGCGTTGCCAATTTGTCATTACGTGATTCTCCTGTTAGATGAAAACCTCACTTTGAGGGCCTAAACTGTGGTCGTGATTATCGTGATTATCGTGATTTTTTTAGCACTCAAGCCTGCATCCAGCAGATTAGTATCAAGGTTGGCACTTTCTTAGAACAGGGCAGATCTCTGTGATAGCACTGGGCCTCGGGGGGACAGTTAACACAGCGTGGGAATCGGGATTGTTGACAGTAGTGAAACAACTGTCAGAACCTGATAAGAATGTGACCGAGTTGATTACCACGATGGTGGAAAACAAACTAACGACACAATCACGTCATGTATCCCCCATATATGAAAAGACAACATTTTACTATTCTTCACCTTCATCATATATACGAGTTTTGTTGTTGCTAACATCCATCTTTATTTCAAAAGCACGAGGCAGCTTCGTTATTATTATTTGTCTCATACTAAAGAAATGATGACAATAATAAACGATTTATATATCCTGTGTATAAAACCAGCAAATTATATGCCTTTAATACGTATGTCATGTATAGTTTAAACATGTAAAGTGTCGCATGTGCATACAAAGATAACACACACGAAGACAAACAAGTTACAAACAACTTGTACAAACATGTATCTTGTCATTGTATATTATAGCACGAAATGAATGTTGAATCTTTATATAACCGTTATATAAATGTTATACAATGTGAATACGACTGAGCATTAACTTTTAATCTCTGCAGTATTTCTTAAATTTATTCAAACATTTGGTGCCCTTCATTAGTAGTGCCAGAACATTATGAAATTAAAATCGTATCCAAATTACATTTACTGAGGCAAATATTTGCTTGATTTCTAAACTTGCACATTTAAGTGGACTGCGTGATGGATAATGAACACATTAATTGGTAAAACAATACTGTTTTCAAGAAAAACAATTTATCATAGAAACTACTCGACATGTAAACACATCGACGGCAAGAGGAATAACATCATATTTTTGGTAAATACAAAACAAAATAAACATATCGACACGCAACTTCATGGTTTGCAAACATTCAACGCTATTATGTAGTATATACACACTTGTAATCGTATGCAGGAACACCACGACAAAAGCAACTGCGGTATGTATGCATAAAATAAATTATCGCTTTTACTACTAGGTTTGTTGCTTTTACGGAGGATGATCCATTAACTTAGTCAAATTCTACAAACAAATCGCTTGGATCTTTCACATTTCTCTTGTATATCTTGTTATTTGGCTTATGGTATACTAACAAGACTTTAAAAAGGGTTTTTTTGATTGGTCTAAATTAATGTTTCCATAATTAAAGGAGATATTTGTGATTGATTGAAAAGCGTTTCAGGAACGCCGTTCCTTCAAAGTAGTATCCTTATAATAATTATGTTCTATCACGATAGAAACGTGTTGCTGAGTTTCAGTTCATCTTTCTCTTGATAGCAATAAGTGGATGAATAGCAATAGTGAGAGCGAGAAGGGCGTTAAGTACGTTAAAGGGGACCACCAGGCAAAGAACAACACACAATTATATGTTTTGCTACCGTGTTGTGATATCAAATACATACCCAACATTTTGCAAAGGGTTGAATGTGTAATTCATAAACAAAGCAATAATTAATTTCCACCACTTACGGAACCACTACTATTTCCTGGTTCCGTACGGGCCAAACATTTGCGAGTGCGCCGATGCTATTCACGCGTACGTTTGGAGACAATAGCATTCCGGGCGATTCGTTCGCTCTGGACAAAGTAGTCTCGTACATTCAGACCCATGAACGCATGCTTTAGAATAGTGATGCGTTTTCCAATTATATATTTTTTTTCTGGAAACATATTTTGGTGAACTTGTTGATGGAATGGAATACTAAAGATGTTACCTTTCATTTATAAGAAAATTATTTTTGGGTGGTGGTACCCTTTAAGTTCTACACTATGTACAAATATACGTCAGAGGCTTCTATGTGTGATGCCAATGCTAAATTGTCGGTTAATAATTATATCTCATTTTGGAAATATTCATGAACAAAAACAATAAGACTATAATGAATTGACTTCTACATGTCTCAAACAATCCCCTTGCTCAGGATTTGTCTATAGAATATACTCGGGCACAGGTCTAGCCTATATGGACACTCTAAAAACACCCGGGTCAGAATTGACCCGGAAAAGAGTCCGTTGGGGCCACACTCCGTTCAGGGTCAAAAAATGACTCGGAATAGGGTCACAAAGACCCGGAATGGGGTCACATCTGACCCCATTCCGAGTCATTTTTTGACCCGGAATGGAGTGTGGCCCCAACGGACTCTTTTCCGAGTGGAGAATGCATGGTATAGCAAAATCAATCAGTCCTGAAAGGATTGAACAGTCATGATAATCTCTAAAGTACTAACAAGTGACTTAGCGACCTTCTTTAACTCAACCTACGAATCACCTATTTGATGCATAAATACTGCATAAATACCTGTGGTTTGTAAGGTGGGTTGATATACAACACAAGTATAAGAATAATTGACAATAATATTTTGTTGCTTTTTTTCTTCTTCAAAAAATCACAGACGAAGGCACGGTGCAAGGTCACGGTGGAATGTGAAAGTGTTTGGATAACGTTACCATGGTTACAGCGTACAAAAAGATGCATTCATATACTCGTACATGAATATAGGGTATTTTATATCGATGGTACACACTAAGAAATAAACGTTCCAATTTGCATCCTTTAGGTTGCAAAACGCCGCTTCAATAGCAGCCCCTTTTAAGGGTGCAATTTTGCACCCCAAAGTTGGATCTGCACCCTAAGGGGTGCAACATTGCACCCTTCAGGGTACTGCTATTATAGCAGCGTTTTACACCCTAATTGTATCTATATTTCTTAGTGTATACTTTCTAATAAACTTGATTATACATGTATTTTTGCGTCTACATTAAACTCAAAAGCAATCATGTTTTTTGGGGGGGTGTTGCAGATTATCAGGATACAGAGGTGCAGTTCACATCTTCAGTAGCTTAGCGTGGTCGAACTGATTAACGGGGGAGGGGGCGTGATGATTGGAGGATAGAGAGGGAGAGAGAGGGAGGGAAGGGGGGGGGGCACACTATAACATGTATACAGTATATATATCTAAATTTGAATATAAATGTTACGTTTATGCTTGTGTTATTGTTTTCTCAAATTATTGGGGAGGGGGCACACTACGAATATATTCATTAATTTGTTTATAATGTTAACACTTATGTTGTTGTATTGTTTTTGTCATTGGGGTCACGTGCCCCCCTTTCCCCCGTAGCTACGCCAATGGTGTATATAGTTCTGTTCATAGATATTCGCGTGGGCTAAGTGTTGGGATGCAGTAAACTTATTGGGGGCACACGCACAATATTTGATTATTTGGTTACTTTTTTTTTACAGACCGTCGAAATATTCGGGGGCAGATTGTGCCCCCTCTCGTACCATCCGTATAGCCATTAGCACTAGGCATGCTAGGTAGAGTAATTACGCAGTCGTGGACGAGACCTCGCTTGTCATCATATAGATACAAACAATTACCATTATATTGATACCGAAGTGGCTACCCTGGTTAAACTAATAATGTTCTGTGTAAAACATTAACTTTTGCATTTTACGATTGTCACAAAAATCGAAGGTCACTTATAAGCACAAAAATAGTCAGATGCAGATCGACCACGAACGGTATCACAAATTTGAAGTGTTTTTTTTCCCACAGCGGTTCTTCCGCGTTAACAAACCCGCCTCTCCGTGGCTTCTTTTCAATACTTAGTTAGAGTTAGATAGGTTTGTAATCCCGACACACCCAGTTGTTCATCGCGACATTCAATGATTACATAAGCTGAGCCGTCGTGCAGTTTTAAAGCGGCTTAGCGACGTCACGACCGCTTCACTTCGGCGTCATTCAACAATGTCCTTATAATTATGAGACGCTGAGTTTTAAGAGCAGTTCAAGCCATGTAACTCTCACGTCATTCAAAGCCTGCGTTCCAAAACACATGGCATACAGCTACGTCACAAACGCGTTATATTAGCGTCATTCAATGACGCTGTAACGGTAAAAGATGTCTTCCAATATCTGCTCCTTGATCGAACTCAAATGTTCGATTCATAATAAAGTTCTTGGAGTTTGAGCTGCGTCTTAATTAAGTTTTTACCGCGGTTTAGCCGCGTCGCATCTCCGTCATTGAACGCGGTCGAGCCGCGTCGAATCGACGTCATTCAACGATTTCATTGTCCGAGATGTCGCCCATAACATTTTGCCGGTCAAATTTTCTGTTCATGAGTCCCATGGGCGTGACGAAGCTGGTCGATCGTTCGCGCGGTCTCGGCGGGCAGCTGTCCAGGTCCAACTTCGACACGCTGTTCTTCTTCCGCAGCGACTGGAACTTCGTCATCGCGTGCGTCACGGAGTTCGATCTCTTGCGCAGCTGCATCCGGTACTCGCCGATCACCTTCTCGAAGGCGCCGTACACCTCCTCGTACGATTCCCTGACCGAGACCTCGAGGAACGCGCACCCGAGGCTCCGGGCCAGCTCCTCGCCCTCCTCCCGCTCGACGATGCGGTCGTACTCGAGGTCGCGCTTGTTGCCGACGATGAGGACGGTGGGGTCGTGCGATCGCTTCGACGTCGCATGCGAACACAGGAACTTGAGTCGCATGACCTCGTCGAAGCTGCAACGGTCGGCGATGGAGTAGATGATGATGAAGGCGTCGGCCCACCGCATCTTCTCCTCGGTCTTGTCTTCCTGCCCCGCCGTGTCTAGGATCTCGATGTCGACCGGGGCGATCTCGTCGGGGAAGAAGCTACGATGTCGGTAGATCATTTCTGTCGGCAAAGAGGAAAACAATAAAATGCATTAGGTAACAAAAGTGACCGTAGGAATCTTTCAGTATTTGATAATGTATATAATATTACAAATGTTGGCAAACATTTTTAATCGAATAAAAGAGAAAAAATGAATAGAAAATCAAACAAATTTGACATCATAATCTAGCTTCAGGCTGTTAGTCAACCATGTGCACCCTTTCAAAGAACACAACATTCCCTACGGGGAAAATTATTAATTATTAGTTTGATATTATTGGATAATGTTCACATAACTGTAATTCAAATGCTTTGAAACAAATTGCTCATTCATTTGATCAAAAATGAAGAGGGGCATATTCAAAACAAATATTATATGGCAATGATGATAATGATGACATGAATGGCATGGATGAAAACATACGGACAATGAACGGGGAAATATAATACACACGGGGGTCTAGGTTTACTGACCTATCATGTTACTGGAACGGGGGCATGCGTTGGAAAACACCAATAAAACATGTCATCATATAGATACAATAAATTATCATTATTTATTGTGATTTCTCGAGTACAAATAAACAAGTCATTGTCATCAAGTATGTTCACGATCATTCAATAACATGATAAACAATTAAAGGGATCTAGCAACTTTGTGGACATTGTGCAAAAAGTGATGAATGGATGATAAAGATGTATTGTTTGTGATCTGATATGTCCAATGAGTAATGTTTAAACATTTGAGCGAAAACACAAAGTGATATTCACAGACTTATTGTACACTGTTATAACTTGCCAGCGGATAATTCAAATTCGAACACTTCAATCGTGAATATAGTTTAAACGAAAAGGAAATTTTGAAAAACCCATACCTGTTCAATGTTAATGTTGGTATAGTGAATACAAGGTATGAGAGAACCATTACATGTTTCAAAGTAAGTTTTATGGATTTGGACAATGTTACTAGATCCCTTTAAGGTTATGGAGCCTCGCGATATATACATCATTTGAATTTAATCAAGCAAATAATCTCGCCTATTAATTATTGTTTGCTTCAAGATTGTCAAGCGTTGGGATGCTACACAGAGGATCGCCAATTTGAACTTTAATAAGGCGCAATGTCTGAAATCAAGAGTTGACGAGAAAAATATGAGGTAAGTGAACGGGAGGGGGGGGGGGGGGGCATGGGGTGGGAACACGAATATATTGACCATGATAATAGGATGCACATGCTCGTAGAGACCCCCACCTGACAAATAATCATAGTTGACAAATTCTCAATGGGCAATAAATCAACTTTGATATCACTTAAACTATTGGATTTCACAATAATTACAAGCTTAAGTGTTTTATTTCGTAGATGTTTATTGTATACCTCCATCCGTAGCGAAGCCCCCACTATAAGTTGTTATGTTTTCTTATTATGTTGATGATTTTACACAATTCAAAGAATTCTGCAATTTGCGCAATGTTCAATATTAATCGTATTAATGTTTGTTTTTTTACTCAGCAAGTTAATGACAAAACACGTTTTCCAGTTTTAATTTTTCGATTTATAAAAGTTCGCGCGTTTGTCAAAGTTTGTTTTCAACTTGGCAAATGAAACTCATGTTTTTCATGTTTGTAGTTGACGATTTACTCGCGCGTTTGTCAAATGTTTGTTTAATAAATTAATTCGTGGTTATTTTCTTTTATTAAACTTGATAATGCGAATGCGATACGACTTTCCATCACTTTGCAAGGTCGCTCGCTTTTCGCGCCATGTTTTGTTAGTAAATCGTCAAGTGAAATCCACACCATTTTGTCGATGTTGTTTATTGAAATTCAATGATTTATCATGACCACCACTTTACATACTTTGTGCCATTCAATACGGCGCACGTTCAGGAATTCCAAAGTTAATAGTGCGTTATATTACGTTGAATTTAAAGGTCTTGTACGGGATTTGAACGTGAAAAATTAAAACAGTTCAATAGGGTTATAATCGATTAAAAAATTAATTTCCTACTGTTTCAGGAAGTCATTATAGAATCGATATTCGTGGACAGCCATGTAAAAAATTTCCTGTCCATCAACTCGGTATCAAGTCTCTGTTCAATTATTTTAGAGGAAAATGCAGCGAATTTTAGTTTCGCTAAAATAAAATGTATCTGACCCAATGATACGATATGAATTTTTATTACGAATAATGATGTACCCTAATCTAACTATTGACAGCGCTTGCAAATTCCCAACAATCCCTTTAAGATTATTGAATATCTCTTTAAGGCTTCAATAAATATGGATTTAGCGAACAGATCAATTTTCATTGTTCATTCTATCTTATGACCCCAATTAATCGCCAAATTTGAATAAACAAACATCTGCGAATGATGAACGTAGTCAGAGTTCGTCGTAATCATGTTCAACATTTGTTTTTTGCCTGCATATTGTGTGGCGAGAAAGGTCACAAAAC
The DNA here is from genome assembly GCA_037951105.1 of Echinarachnius parma. NCBI lineage: Eukaryota > Metazoa > Echinodermata > Echinoidea > Clypeasteroida > Echinarachniidae > Echinarachnius > Echinarachnius parma. Next base: position 41,119 of record JBAMJV010008144.1, read on the forward strand.
GATCGAGTGCACGATAACATGAAAAACTAAGCTTGTTCTAAAAGAATGTTCGATTTTTTGTTATTCATCTATTGATCCAGTTAATCACCAGATGTTGGACGTAGTACAATTTTGGTCGAAATCATGTTCAACGTTCTTTCATTTCAATTAATTTATTTACTTTCATAATCCAAATCACAGTTTGACAACTAAAATACAATGAAGTGTTTGCCTGTATGTGGCGAGAAAATTAGTCCCACCCACAACGGGTAGACGAAAACCGTTGTTCTAAAAGAAATGTTCGAACGTTATGGAAATTCCGGATTTAGTGAGCAGACCATGTTTCATGTTTTCGTTCACCTTTTGACCCCAATTAATCGCCGATTGAGTAAACATGCCCATAACCATCTGTTCGTGATGAATATAATAATGTGTTGTCGAATGTTGTACAGCTCATGTTCAACATTGTCTTGCAAGAAATTTAAAGGGATCGTCAAAATCTACAAATCTTACTAAGAACACTATATAGTGGTTCTCTCATGCGTTGTTGTATTATATCGTTGTATCCATACCAACAGAAGGATGGAACAGGTTTTGGTTTTTCGAATTTCCCTTTCGTTAAAAAGATATTAACGATTGAAGCGTTCGAATTTTAATCATCCACTGGAAAGTTATAACTTCGTACAAAATCAGTGGAATTAGTCTGCAAATATCACTTTGCATTTTTCGCTTTAGAAATATACGAAAATGTCCGTTCGCCCCTGTAACCATTACTATGATTGAATTGTTTTTAACATATTACAATTGAATACGATATATACCCGGCAGGCCTATATATAGAATTTGGAAACGTGATGAATACGAACATAGTTATTGGTACAAATTCTTAGATTAAATGGCAATATCATCCATCATAATACAATACAATAATAATGTGTTAATGAATAGTTATATAGCGCACATGCGGCCTTTCTCAGGTCTTTAAGCTATATAATTAACGTGCATATCAAGGTCAGGATAACTACTAAGTAGGGCGATTGATTAGAAATATAATACAAAAAATGTATCAGGACAAAACATATTATTGAAAGGCCCATTATCAGATTTCAAACGTAGTTTGATATTGTTGACAATTACTCCACATTGCTGCTTTCTACCCAGGAGTATAAATGGGTACTTGGTCGGGTGTTAATTAGCCTTCAGCGCCCATTGGGCAGCTTGGGCTAGTATGCTCCCCTGGGAGTTGAGATGGTGCACAGGATAATTGTGCGGATTTGAACAGTACCTGATGACCAAGGGTAATAATGCGCCTCTGAATAGGGCACCTAGCGTGTCCGGACTACTACCCCCTGGACAACCACCCCCCGGACGATTACCCCCCGGACAACTACCCCCCTAGGACAATTACCCCCCGGACAACTACCATCCGGACAATTACCCCCCTAGGACAATTACCCCCCAAGACAATTACCCCCAAGACAACTACCCCCCAAGACAATTACCCCCCAAGACAATTACCCCCCAAGACAATTACCCCCCAAGACAATTACCCCCCAAGACAACTACCCCCCAAGACAACTACCCCCCGGACAACTACCCCCGGACAACTACCCCCCGGACAATTACCCCCCGGACAACTACCCCCCGGACAACTACCCCCCGGACAACTACCCCCCGGACAACTACCCCCCCCCCCCCGACAATTACCCCCCAGACAATTACCCCCCGGATAATTATCCCCCGGACGATTACCCCCCAGACAATCACCCCCCCTCCCTCCGGTCGATAACCCCCCGGACAACTACCCCCCTGGAATATCCCCCCCCCCCTAAGACAATTACCCCCCCCCCCCCTCCCCCCAAAGGCAATTAACCCCCAAGACAACCACCCCAAGACAAAATATGTGATCGCTCAGGCCGGTAGCCTGGATTTTTCAAAAACGGGACCAAGACAACTGGTTGAGTCGTGTGTGTGTGTGTGTGGGGGGGGGGGGGGGGGGGGGGGATCTGTTGCTGATTTAGAACACTGTTTTAGTTTTGTAAGCAGGGAGTTGGGGTCGTCAAATGTCAAATGGGCCGATCGCTGCCCGAGACCGAGAACGATAACAAGTGGACCTTTCTGAATGGGGGGGGGGGGGGGGGGGGGGGGGGGGGGTGTACGCACCCAACGCACCCCCATGCTACGGGACTGCCAAAATACACGAATATACTGCAGACATACTGCGATATCGCAATCCGAAATGAAGGTAAAAACATTGTGCGGCATCCGGTGCATTTGTGACTTAGGCGTATCACATGTTTTATATGTTTTTCGGTCAATTTCGTAAGCTTTTCATTCGTTTCATAAGCGTGTCATTCAATTTCACGAAATTGAGCAGAAGGCTTGTAATTTTGGTTCAAAATTGCATTATGTTCATACGATTTAGCTCTTAGATCAAGTGATTTACCACTTTTAGCATTCAATTAAAAAAAACACGCTATTTGTATTTATTGTGTTTGCAAAATCAAATTGATATTATCATGTTCGATTCCCAGTTTCCCACGACCTAGTTAACGGTAACCGCAACCGCCGCATACCGCGCGTTCGCCCGATTATCAGGAATGAGTTATATTTATCCGCCATGTGGCATAATGCATGTTTTTATTCAATAAAGCTCAGTTTCAAGTTATACTCAGAATGAAGTTTAGACGCGAGTTTTATTTCTCTCCTGATCGACATTATATACAAGTACATACAATTGCGCCAACGGATTTCCCGGAGGGTTGTTTTACGTAATCACGAATTTACTCTAAATCGAAATACGTTTTAAATCGAATGCAAACAAAATGTTTCCGAATAATCAAATAATGAATTATAATGCTAAAAACGATTTTGAACTGCTAAATACAACTACGGTAACAAAATTGGTGCGCTTCGTTATTCCGAAGGTTC